>JANAVB010000194.1:9741850-9791850 GCA_029216955.1 Iris pallida
TGCCAAACTGTATCGGTATCGGCCGATACTGCAAAGTATGGTTAAGAGCTTGTTGTATATGATATAACTATTAAAGTTTAACTTCGGTGGAGGCGGATTAATAAGACCTTGTTAAATACTATTGCTAAATAATCAAGAAGAATAACATGTATATATGTGTGTGAATGAAAGTGCATCTGCTCATCCTTTTAATTCTTAACGTATATAAGATAATACAACATCTATGTATTTTCTAGGAAAATAACGACAGTGTCCATCACAGTTTTTTATTGACATCATCTTTCTGTACTATGAGTATCTATGTTGATGAGTACATACACTGATAGGGTACAGGATATTGAAGTTTTTAGATAGGTATAGTTTTAGTTACCTATGTTGTACAAATACGGACGCGGATACTGCTATAGACACGATATGGATATGGACAGCCATTTTCTAAGTCCATGCAACATAGATGAGTACATAAAGATAGGATACTAGGAATAGAAGAGTAAATTAGATGGAACATATGGATGAAATTTATAGCTTGCTTCTAAAGCTGCAATGCAAAAATATGACATGAAAAAATAAGATAAATCAATGTTATACCTTTTGTCCTATCAGTTCATGCCCAGAAGTAAATTGTCCAACCGTGCAGATCCTAGTCTTTCCCGTTGGAAGTATTCCTATACAAGCCAGATGCAATTAAAGAGATCTAAATAAGTCAATGAGCATGATAGACAAAATATACCCAGATAAAAAACTTACCACCAAATCAAATTGAGTTCCCTTTACAAATGCTACAAGTTTTGAAAGCTCTTTTCCAGACATTAAGTAGCTTGCATAGTTCTCCAAGATGTTCTTAACAGAAGCAACATGTGCACTGAGATCTTTGAATGAATTACTGTTACAATAACAACGATCAGAGAAATTAATTCTCCCAAGGGTTCTATAACCAGTGGTTTAGGAAAATGATGAATGCAATGTTATGGTATACCTTTTGAGTCAGAGGATTGCCTCCTAGAGGAAGAACGGAACAAAAATAGCCCAAAAATTTAGGAGACATCTTATCAGACTCTGCAGAAGCATTTCATAGTCTCTCCCAGATCTCAACAAAACCTTACCTGTGATTGATCAAGAATAATTATACTGTCTAAGACCTAAAAGCGTAGGCTTAATAAGGATAAGATGCATGTATTACATGCAAAATCATACCAGCTCCCCAGCAAGTTCATATAAAGATTCATTAAGTCTTGCCTGCTAGAGCAAAATCATTATTTAACTAACCGAAAACCTTGAACTCAGAACTGCCTAAGAGCAAATCATGCTTACCTGTAATAACCGTAGTGCACAATATTGACTTACAGCAGGACCCTCTAACTTAGCAATCACCTGCGATTGCAGCAATTGAAGATCACTAACAATCATCTGCTCCATATTTTATCCCAAATGTAAATACAACTGAATTACATATACTAGACGAAATTGCTAGATATTTATCTAGTAGAATCGTATATACTACCAAAGAAAAGAGTTGCTCTATCAAAACATTTTCTACGAAAATTATTAAAACTATGTAACAGTTTATGTGCTGTGGAAACTGGGCTCCTATGTTCAAATCTTGTAGAAATAAATGGAGCAGGAGACAAGTATTGTAGTGTCTGCCCAACGTCGTGTCATGTTCCTCGTTTGTGGTAAGCACACTAAGAAGAACTTTCGGTATCGATTGATCGGGATATATTGAATCAAGATCATGTCCTCGTTATGTATTGGTTCCTTTGGAACCAGATCCCGTATTTAGTAGATTGTGTCAAGAGGAAGGACTATCTGGCCGAGTCGCGAGGGACCTTTCTGCTGTTTGGTTTTTTTGTCATTTTATTGCCTCACTTACTTCTTTCGCGTTGGTTTATGCAGTGTTATAAATTTTGCAGGCAGGTTCGGTGCGCCAAAGCGGCGCTTAGCACGATTGATTTTTTAATGTATATTATGCTTCCATATATATTGTATATGTCGATTAGAGCACAAAGTAACTTTGATAAGTGGGTTAGAAGTGGGAGAGTCATAGGTTTCAAAAAGGGGGAGGAGGGACCATAGTTCGAGACTTGTGTTTGTTAACACTTTTTTTGGGTTTCACTACTACTGCTACTTCTTATCTACTTCTTATTCTTTATTTTATATATATATATAATATATATAATATATATATATAGATATTATATATATATATATACACATACATAATAATATATAAATATATATTATGTGTATGTGTTCGTCTTCCTCTTTTCCTCTGCTGTTGCTGCTTCTTTTTGGGGGGGTTTCTTCCTCTCCTCCCTTTACTGCTGCTATTTTTCTTTTTTTTTAGGGAGTGGGGGGGGGTGGTGGGTGGCAATGTGGGGGGTTCTTCCTCTCCTCTCATATCCTCTCCTCCTTCTCTCCTCTTCGAAGAAGAAGAAGAAAGTAGCAAAAGAAGTAGCAAAACAAGAAGCAGCAGAAGCAAGAAGAAGAGAAGCCAGCAGAAGAGAGCAGCAGCCAGCAAAGAAGCCAATAGAAAAGCAGCATCAAGCAACAACCAGTATTTTTAATTTTTAATTTTATTTAAAAAATTAAATTTAAAATTTAAAATTTTTGAATTTCAAATCAAGGTAGTCAAAGGCACAAGGCACACTCGAGGCGCAAAAAGTTTATATCACCCGAGGGACAAGGTGCACTTAAGGCGTGCGTCTGTGTGAAGTGAAGCACAAATAAAAAAATACTAAAAATATACATAAATAAATTAGTAACATAAGAAATAAAACCAAATAACATATTAAAACAAACAAAAACATGTTAACATAACCAAGTGAAATAGCATAGTAACAATAACATTCAACAAAACTAGCAAGAATTTGTATTTTTTTCTACCACGCTTTTAGTAAATTTTAATTTTTCAAGTTCAATTGTAGTCAACTTTGGCTACCGTACAAAGGACTACCTCCCTACCACTTGTATGAGGTAAGGGCTATCTCCATGTATCTTTTTTTGTAAAAAAAGAAAATATATAAGGCGCGTTTAGGCGTGCCTTTTCTTTGTTGTGTCTTGTTAAAAGACTGCGTAAGGCGCGCCTTGGGTGCGTCCGGATGCCTCGTCTAGTGAAGTGTGAGGCACAGATGTTGTCCTTGCTCCGAGGCGCGCCTTTGACTACCATGTTTCAAATTAAGAATTTTTTTGATTTTTTTAAATTTTTAAAAAAAATCGGCCGAACAGGTAGGGCCGCTTAGGTCCGTCTAGGTCCGCCTAGGCAGGCTGCCTAGAAGGTTTCCGGTGCGGCTGGAGGGTGCCTAGGCAGCCGCTATGCCACAATATAGAACACTGGTTTATGATTGCGTTTTTGATAATGATTTCGATGGATTCAATTGCTTGCGTTCTTTGAATTTCGTATTTTATATTGAATTCTGACAGAAAGGTAAGAGTATGATCCTTTGCTTATGCGAATGTAGATGATCGCGTAGGTGCCGTGTAGTGTAGAAGAGACCTCTTTCTCTCCTATTCTCCAACGGTGAATGGCTTGACCCTTACCCTTTGACCCTCTTGTTGTCCAATCATTCAACGATACCGATAACATAAAATGCTAGATATAGGTACGAAGACACAATGTTGCATGCTTGTTTCCATAAAATTGTAAATCGTACAAATACTGCATGTTTACTTATGATATGCTTTCTATAGAACTGTAAATCATGAAACTGCTACATGTTTACTTATGAAAGGCTTGTTACAGAACTACGTTAATAAAGATTGAATTGATGAAAAGTATTGCAATGGTAATGCGGAACGTGCTAAGGATCGCTAAATTATCAAATCATAGATCATGCTTGAGTAACTAGTTTAGTCTCACACGGTCATGGACAACTTGTGCACAAGGGATTTGGTTTCTCGAACGGTATCCTCCGGACCACGGGACCGATTTGGCCTAGGATGAACCACGATAGTTGTGCTGGATAATAGCACGGTAATTTGGAAACTATCGGCAGGGCTCGCTACCCACGCTGAAAGGATCATCGTCTAAACCAAGCTATAAGTCTAGAATGGCTTGTCATGTCAGTGACCTTCACACACACACACAACACCACACACACCACACACACACACAATATATATATATATTTTAGCTAATGATATCTGGTTGACATGGAAGAACATGGTAGTTTTATACAGGGGTGGAGACTCTGTCGTGGGTAAGATTCAACGTAGTTTATATTTGTTATGGCCTATAAAATGCTCTTATGAAATTGACTAGATGGGTAGAAAAATCACATAACTATGCATGCTTCACATAACTTCTATAACAATTGAGATCGTAGGATTTAATTAGTCACTCATCAGTACACAATAATGTACTGACTCTCGTCTCCACAGGTGTGCGAACCAGGAGGCGTGCCGAGAAACTGAAGGCGACGCTAGTATATCTTGAAGCCTTGCTCAAGTGTGAAGGCTTGCTCATATATTTTGAAGACCCCGCTCTTGATTCACTTGGATGGCTCAAATTCTAGGCGTTGAATGGTTTTGTTGTATAAAGGGATATAATGTGTGGAACGACTATCTCATCATGTGTCCATTTTGTAAGCCCGTGCAGCAACTCTCTACTTGTACTTGAGTCTTGTAAATGATGTTTTATCATTAAAGGAAACTTTTCTAATGTGCAAATGTGTTACTCAATCTCTGCGTATTCCATTCTACTGTTGTTGTACTCTAGATAACTTATGATCGTGCCTTGAGCGAGCATAACTTAGGCTTGTACGACATCACGCTCGAGGGACGACTATCGATTTTACAAAATCGGGACATGACAAGTATGGCCACGGTACAAATGGTATGTAACCCTTTTGGAACGAACCAAAGAAGCATAATAGTTTATAACATATGCTTATATAATTGACTGGAACCTTCCCCTAAGTGGAGGTCTTGTGTTCAATTCATGCAGGCAAAAAATAAAAAGCCTAGTTGTCTCTGAAATGTCAATGTTCGTTCAAGCCTTGTACTAGGGCTCCTCATATCAACTTGATTTTGGAGCTTACAAGGAGCCTTCATACTGAGCCTGGCTTATGATGGGCCAGTTTCTGTCAAGCCTTCAATCATTGCAAGGATATAAAATTATAAATAATAATTTTATACAGTAAAAACACAACCATTGACAAAAAAATCCTAAGCAGATTAATAAATAACACAAGATCATAGACATACGAATTTTCTAAATAAGCTATATTATTGGAGGAAGATGTCCCCATACCCACTACAACAAAAACCCTTTTAATGACGGCCAAAAAGCGTCATTAATGACAAACCATGACATTTTTTTAAAGCAACCGTTATGAAAACGGGTGTTATAAATGTTTTTTAAAAGCGTTATAAAAACCGTCATGAATAGTTTCTATAAAATCGTTATGAATAGTTAATATATAGTGCACAATTCAGAATAATTTTAAAATGTTATGAATAGATAATATGTATAGGTGTTGGTGCTTTATTTACATGGAGAGAGCTTGCTCTCAACATGCCTTGTAAAATTTTAGTCCCACATTGGAAAAGCACCATGAGTTATCTCAACATATATACTTGGGTGTGTTGTTGAGAGATGCACATGGGGTGGTGACCCTAAGGAGGGAACCATGTGGGTGATTTTACTAGGAGATAAGAATAAGGCTCCAAGGATTAAGCATTAATGCTTTTGTCATTCTCTTGGATTAATTCCACTTGGAGCTAAGCCCCAAAGGGGCTTAGCGACTCGGACTCGGACTCGGACTCGGACTCGGACTCGGGCTCGGGCTCGGGCTCATGGGCTCATGAGGCGTAATGGCATTTTGTTGGCGCACTTTGCACTTAGCACGTCAGCAGTCATGCGGTCTTTATGCGGCTCATATACGGCCATGCGGTCTTATGCGGCATGCGGCTCATATGCGGCCTCATGCGGCTCATGCGGCTCATGCGGTTCATGCGGTCCATACGGCTCATGCGGCTCATGCGGTCCATGCGGCTCATGCGGCTCATACGGTCCATGCGGTCCATGCGGCCCATGCGGTCCATGCGGCTCATGCGGTCCATGCGGCTCATGCGGCCCAAGCGGTCCATGCGGCCAGGCTGCTGCTGCTGCTGCTGCTGCTGCTGCCGTATAGAGGGCTACGCTGACTGTGCAGATTTCAAATCGGTTATGAAAGGGTGAATCAATGCGATTAATTCAGATCCTATCTTTGTGGGATTTGAATTAATTTTGTTACTATCTTTGTGGGATTTGAATTAATTCAGTTCCTATCTTTGTGGGATTAGAATTAATTCATTGCTATCTTTTTGTGATTTGATTCAATCTTTCCATAACTGAAGAGGCGGCTAGGGTTTCCACCCTCTCTCTATATATACTCTCTTCTGGCCTCCTTTGTGGGTACTACGAAAAATACAAGTCAGAAAGAAGAAAGAGAGGGAGTTGCTGCAGCCATTGCAAGTCCATCCGAGGAGTCAGAACAGAGGTGACATCGAGCGTTCCACAAGTTCTTCAAACTTGCTGGTTCCTGGAAGCAGATCGTGTGGGGCGAATCTTGCTTTGAGCAACGGTGTTTTGACACCCCAGCATTGTTCTTCTTCTCATCTCTCTAGATTATTGTAACTTGTTCTGTCCCAATTGCAACACGTTTGCAAGGAAGAACAAGAGATCTTCTCTTTGCTATTTTTCTCCTTCATATTGTAATTTGGCTTTTTAGTTTTATTCGTAGATCTTGAGTTTGATCATCACAAAGTTTTGTGTGACATCTCAGATCGATTGCATCTGTTTTTCCATCTTTGATCAAGCCCCGGGACTAACAATCTCAAAGCAAGATCCGTACAGATGGAAAACATTAATGCTTCGCTCCTCCAATCAGACTTCTGCAAGTTGGAAAAGTTCGATGGAGAGCACTATCAAGTCTGGAAGAGAAAGGTATACCTAACTCTTCAACTGAAAGATGTTGATCATGTTCTGTTGGAGGAAGAACCCTCTGTTCCAGACACTGGATCTACTGTCGCCATCAACGCGGCTACCAAACTCCAGGCCAAATGGAGAAGGAAAATAGCATCTGCAGGCTTATCATCCTGAATGCTATGGAGGACTCCCTAGCAGAATCCTACTCGAAGAAGGAACTTGCCAGAGACATATGGGAGTCTGTAAAAATCTGTATGAAGAAGACAAGAACAGGAGCAAAATGTTTGTGGTTGAAAAATATCACAAATTGCTTTTTGAGGACGAAAAGTCCATGCTGCCACAGGTGAAGGAATTTCTGAAGCTGCGTCAGAAACTGGAAGACGAAGAGATGCCCCTTCCCGACAAGTTTGTCGTCGGAGGGATCGTCTCAAAACTTCCTGCTGGATGGAGTACCTTCTATGCAAGGATGTACAGAAAGAAGCTAGACATTAGCTTGGGAGATCTACTTCAAGAGATCCATGTTGAGGACGAGATGCGTTCTCAACAGAAGGTGGACTCTCTGTCCAAACAGTTGGCTAAAGCCAATCTTGTGCAGACGAGATTCCAAGGGGAAGCAGGCGGCTTCTCATCCCAAGAAGAAGGACTTCGCTAATCTAAAGTGAAGGGTCCTTCTTTCAAACAACAGAAGACTAAGTCCCACGTGACTTGTTATAATTGTGGCAAGAAAGGCCACTACAAGAGTGAATGTAATCTAAGCCTAAACAATCAGAGAAAGGTGAGCCTAATAAGGTTTCATTGGTTTCTAACGTTGTTGCTATGATCGGACAGGTCACAACTGTGGGGGTTGACTCTGACTGGTGGATAGACACTGGTGCGACTTGCCATGTCTGTTCAGGCAAGGAATGGTTCGTCACGTACCAGCCGATATCTGAGAAGGTTGTCATGGCGAACCAGGCCCAAGCTGAAGTTCTGGGGATCGGGACCGTGGAACTGAAACTCACTTCTGGGAACACTCTGACGCTTCAAGGTGTGAAGCATGTTCCGGCGATTGCCAAGAACCTGATCTCTGGGAGTCTCTGTAACGCAGGCTTGAGGATGGACATCAATGCTAGTCAGATAGTGATGTCCAAGAAAGGAACATACTTCGGGAAGGCTTATCAAACCGAAGGCATGTTTAAAATTCAGCTTGTTAACCAGTTTGAAGACATTAATGCGGTTGTATTTTCTGATTATTCTCTTGAGTTGTGGCATAATAGACTAGGACATGTTCATTGTAAGAGAATTAACAAAATGTCTAGTCTAGGACTTATCTCCAAATGTGGGGTAAGGTGGAGAAGTGTGAGGTGTGTGCTCAGACGAAGATCACAAGGAAACCCTTTCATCGGGTCAATAGAAGCACAGATCTTCTGGAGTTGGTGTACTCCGATATCTGTGACTTCAAACATTTCTCCACGAAGGCCGGGATGAAGTATTTCATAACCTTCATCGACGACTTCTCAAAATACGCGTTCGTCTACTTGCTCAAGTCCAAAGACGAAGCTTTCGAGAAGTTCAGAGAGTTCAGGGCCGAGGCTGAACGGCAGACTGGACAACAACTCAAGAGGCTGAGAAGTGATCGAGGTGGGGAGTACAGGTCTCATGAATTCGCATCGTTCTGCAAAGAACATGGAATCATATGCGAGACTACTGCTCCATATTCTCCTCAATCCAACGGAGTAGCAGAGAGGAAGAACCGGACATTAACAGAAATGATGAATTCCATGCTGCTCACTGCAGGTCTTCCAAAATGCTACTGGGGAGAAGCTGCATTAACGGCCACTTTCATTCTGAATAGAGTGCCATCTGCAACTTCGGACGTAACTCCTCATGAACTCTGGTTCAAAGTCAGACCCAACTTGAATGTCATTCGAGTGTGGGGGTGTCTGGCGTATGTGAAGCTTCCAGATCTGAAGATTCAGAAGCTGGGGACAAGGACTACGAAGGCTATCTTCTTGGGGTATGCCGAGAAGAGTGATACTCGGAGATTTCTTGATATTGAATCAAATCATATTATCGAATCTCGCGATGCTGAATACTTTGAAGACAAGTTCGCAAAAGACAAAAACATTGTTCTTTCGGACATTCCGAAAAATAATGTAGGTACTAATGAGACTGAAATCTCATACGAGCCAGTAGTCCAAGAAGAAGCTGTTGTTGATGGAACAACTCTTGCCAGAACTCGCCGAGCCGTCAGCTAAGCGAGCGAGGAGACCGAAAGATTTCGGAGATGACTTTGTCACCTATCATGTGGAAGCAGATCCGCTTACCTATGATGAGGCGATGAAGACCAGAGATGCTATCTTCTGGAAGGAGGCAGTGAATGACGAGTTTGACTCTATCACCTCCAATAACACATGGGTGTTGGTAGATCTACCTGAAGGAGAAAAAACCTATTGGATGTAAATGGATCTTCAAGAAGAAGATGAAGGCAGATGGAACTATTGACAAGTTCAAGGCCAGGCTGGTCGCCAAGGGATTTTCTCAGAAACAGGGGATAGATACTTCGACACGTACGCTCCAGTAGCTCGGATGACCACCATCAGGATGTTAATCGCTCTAGCAGCTATACATAAGTTGGTGATACATCAGATGGATGTAAAGACAGCGTTCCTGAATGGGGAGCTGACCGAAGAGATTTACATGCAACAGCCAGATGGATTTGTCGTCAAAGGTCTTGAAGACAAAGTCTGCAAGTTGGTGAAATTATTATATGGTTTGAAGCAAGCTCCCAAGATGTGGCATGAGAAGTTTGACAAAGTTATTAGGTCAAACGGCACAGAGTCAGCGAGACGGACAAATGTGTTTACACAAAGTTCGCTGATGGAAGAGGAGTCATCGTTTGTCTGTACGTGGACGACATGCTAATCCTAGGTACGGATATAGGCTGTGTCACAGAGAAAAGAAGTTCCTCTCAACCAAGTTCAGTATGAAGGACTTGGGGGATGCAGATGTCATCTTGGGCATAAAGATCATCCGGACAGACACTGGAGTAGCGCTGTCACAATCTCACTATATTGAGAAGATGCTCACACGCTATGGGTATAAGGATCTTCCAGGGATCGATACGCCATACAGGTTTGATCAGAAGCTGAAGCCAAACTCGAGGGAAAGCGTCAGGCAGCTGGAGTATTCTAGCGTTATCGGAAGTTTGATGTACGCAACTACTGCCACAAGGCCTGACATAGCTTTTGCCGTGGGAATGCTGAGTCGGTTCACAAGCAACCCAGGGGTTGAGCACTGGAAAGCTGTGAAGCGAGTAATGAGATATCTCAAGAAGACTCAGACATATGCACTGCACTACAACGGGTATCCGACAGTAGTGGAAGGCTTCAGTGATGCTAGCTGGTGTTCAGAGGTGGAAAGCGAGAGATCCACAGGTGGATATGTCTTTTCCTTGGGTAGAGCTGCTATATCGTGGAAGTCGAAGAAGCAGACTGTACTCTCTCGTTCCTCCATGGAATCTGAATTCTATGCACTTGAAACTGCAGCAGATGAAGCAGAATGGCTTCGGGAGCTCATGTATGATCTTCCAGTGGTTGGGGCTCAGATACCGGCGATACCGATATACTGTGACAACCAGGCGACTGCGGCGGTGGCATCAAATGACCTCTTCAACGGGAAGAAGAGGACTGTACAGTTGAAGCACAGGACAGTACACGATCTCATCAAAAGAGGTGTAATTGCAGTGGTTGATGTTCGGAGTCAGGAGAACCTGGCAGATCCGTTCACAAAGGGCCTCAAACGCCAGTTGGTCGATGACACAGCTTGTAAATGGGCTTGAAGGCATTCTGATAGTGTGTCTTTGTAATCCTACCATAAAGTTTTATGCTATTAGTTCAAAGAGAAATCTACTAGGCATCTAACTTTTGGTTCAAAGGAGGATCACTGATTGGGAAACTATCAGGTAACAGTGGGTACTTGTTCTCTGGAGCATGGAAGGGATACGGACCCATAACCACTGTTGTCTACTATGTATTTTTCTGTGGAAAAACAAATCCTGTGGAAGGTTGGCTTAAACGCCTTAATGAGTTCTCAGGCAGAGTGAATGTCTGGTGTGCTTTACAGGAAGCACGGTAGAGCAGCACTACAAGGAGTGAAACTCCATGCTACAGTGGGATGACTCCACCATGAGGTTCCCAGGTAGGGGTAATGCCTTGGCTTTGCAAGCCAAGTCATAGCGGCGTAGCACCGCAAATAGACAGGTAGCCTAATGCTGTATGACGTAATTAAAGAGTTGTAGACAGCACTACAAAGGGGAGGATGGCCCCATGTTACAGTGGCACGACACCACGATGAGGTACCCAGGTAGGGGTAAAGCCTCGGCATTGCAAGCCATGTCGTTGCGGCATAACACCGCAAGGAAGCCTTAGGCTTCATGCTGGGTAGTTTGGCACTACAAAGAGGCTTGTGACCTCATGCTACAGTAGTATGACACTACGATGAGGTTCCCAGGTAGGAGTAATGCCTCGGCTTCAGGCCATGTCATAGCGGCGTAGCACCGCAAGGAAGCGCAAGGCTTCATGCCATATCTCTTTAATAAAGAACTCACCTATAGTGTATGAAAAGAGATATCAGGCCGTCTCTTGAGGGTAAACTTGTAGACGCCCAAAATTATACACATAAACCAGGCTGGCACAGGGTCTTTAATGTGCAGCCAGAAGCACACGTAACTACACTTTATGCGTGGGAAGAATTACAATTGTGGTGCAGAATTCAAGGCGTAGTCTATTCTTGTATCATTGTTATTTAACCCATACGGAAAGATTCAAGTCGTCAGCGACATCTATCCTAATGCAAAATGGACAGTTACTGTGGGGAACGCTCAACCCTGGACACATATATATATGTTATGATATGTGGGGGATTGTTGGTGCTTATCTACATGGAGAGAGCTTGCTCTCAACATGCCTTGTAAAATTTTAGTCCCACATTGGAAAAGCACCATGAGTTATCTCAACATATATACTTGGGTGTGTTTGAGAGATGACATGGGGTGGTGACCCTAAGGAGGGAACCATGTGGGTGATTTTACTAGGAGGTAAGAATAAGGCTCCAAGGATTAAGCATTAATGCTTTTGTCATTCTCTTGGATTAATTCCACTTGGAGCTAAGCCCCAAAGGGGCTTAGCGACTCGGACTCGGACTCGGGCTCGGGCTCATGGGCTCATGAGGCGTAATGTGGCATTTTGTTGGCGCACTTTGCACTTAGCACGTCAGCAGTCATGCGGTCTTTATGCGGCTCATATGCGGCCATGCGGTCTTATGCGGCATGCGGCTCATATGCGGCCTCATACGGCTCATGCGGCTCATGCGGTTCATGCGGTCCATGCGGCTCATGCGGCTCATGCGGTCCATGCGGCTCATGCGGTCCATGCGGTCCATGCGGCCCATACGGTCCATGCGGCTCATGCGGTCCATGCGGCTCATGCGGCCCAAGCGGTCCATGCGGCCAGACTGCTGCTGCTGCTGCCGCATGGAGGGCTACGCTGACTGTGCAGATTTCAAATCGGTTATGGAAAGGGTGAATCAATGCGATTAATTCAGATCCTATCTTTGTGGGATTTGAATTAATTTTGTTACTATCTTTGTGGGATTTGAATTAATTCAGTTCCTATCTTTGTGGGATTAGAATTAATTCGTTGCTATCTTTTTGTGATTTGATTCAATCTTTCTATAACTGAAGAGGCGGCTAGGGTTTCCACCCTCTCTCTATATATACTCTCTTCTGGCCTCCTTTGTGGGTACTACGAAAAATACAAGTCAGAAAAGAGAAAGAGAGGGAGTTGCTGCAGCCATTGCAAGTCCATCCAAGGAGTCAGAACAGAGGTGACATCGAGCGTTCCACAAGTTCTTCAAACTTGCTGGTTCCTGGAAGCAGATCGTGTGGGGCGAATCTTGCTTTGAGCAACGGTGTTTTGACACCCAGCTTGTTCTTCTTCTCATCTCTCTAGATTATTGTAACTTGTTCTGTCCCAATTGCAACACGTTTGCAAGGAAGAACAAGAGATCTTTCTTTGCTATTTTCTCCTTCATATTGTAATTTGGCTTTTAGTTTTATTCGTAGATCTTGAATTTGATCATCACAAAGTTTTGTGTAACATCTCAGATCGATTGCATCTATTTTTCCATCTTTGATCAAGCCCCGGGACTAACAATAGGCTCAATGCAGCACATTTATAATACGTTATACTATTCAAATTAGCATATTTATAATGCTCTATACTGCACAATATATATTACATTCTAAAAACTTAACATATATCACCATCTTTATTACATTTCTCAAAATAGAGTACATATCAACATCTTTATTACATTGAATATCCAAATAATATTATATTTACAACTACCAAAATTGTCCACATCAAAACTTGGCCACATCAAAACTGTCCACAGAACATGTAGCAAAATCCTGAAAAAGATAAAAAAAAGTTCAATATACTTTATTTATTTGGGTAAAATCTATTGTAAGTTTAACTTATCCGTATCGTGGCCTTATGGATGTTGATTGATAACGACAAATTTATAGAAATAAAGAAGAAAACCTCACCTGGATTGTGCTGTCCAAATAGGACCTGAGGAATTGTCAATCCGCCCGCCTCTCTAGGATATCCAGCCCACAAGATCGCCCCGATGGTCCGATCATCCTTCGCAAAGCTGACATCCACCGGACGTAGGTGCCACAGTTTACGTCCATTCCTGAAGAGAGAAAAATCTAAGGTTTTTGAAGCTCAACTAGAATTTAAATCAATCAGAGGATTATGAAACTCTCGATCAAATGACAGTCATATTTATTGTGCATTTGATAGACTCGAATCGAGCCGACTCAGCAATTTGTGTCGAGACTAACACTAATAATAGAGATAAACGAAAATGACTTTGAGTCAGAATGAATCTGAAATAAGAGTCACAACCAAAATCTATGGAATATGCGAGTCTGAACACGATCTTACCGGAAGTGCCTGTGGAGGGGGGACGAGCTCGTTTGGGGCCGGGGATGGCATTGGCCGGGGTCGAGTAGGAGAAGGGGCAAGCCGTGTCGATCTCGAGAAAAAATAACACTACAAAGTAACCATCTTAAGAACCATCAACAGAGTATAGTTTACTAAACCAAGTCAATTTAGCTTCAGTGTCCAAATGAAATGTAAGAAAGTCTGGCTCTCGGGATCCTTCACAAAAAACTAGTATGTCCCTTAAAATAAAGTAGTAGGTATATAACTATATATATTGGAACAAGTAGCGAGAACTGGTAAGATGAGCTCAATGTGGTTACCGCTGTGCTTCGTCCTAGGCGCACTTTTTTTAACTTGCCTGATCCAAAATTAGCCACCCCATCCAAAATCCTAAAGTGTCTATACAATCCCCCTCCCCCCACCCCACCCACCCTTGAATTGCCTTCTGATTCAACCAAACAGTCACAATTGCAACCAAAATCCAAACTTTGTTCCTAAAGTTACATAATTGCAATTCACATAATGTTGACTATAGATTTACAAACTTCCTGCTGCAGCACTTTAAGGAAACTTGAGCTTCTCATTGTTACATTGACTTGGTATATTTCCCCTCCAACTAATTTAGTCACCATTTATTCAACTCCAGACATAAAATCAATAATCAAAGATGTACAAGAATCTAAATTTTCTAGCGAGAGAGAGAGAGAGATAATAATAATATAATAATAATAATAATAATAATATAATAATAATAATATAATAATAATAATAAGGGAGAGTAGAGACTAAATACTGACCCACTCATATCAGAAATCTCCTTCGAGATCTTCATCTTCTTGGTGGTCCCTTTGTAGAGATCCTCCAGGCTGCACGGGAGGCGGTTCTCGATGGCCGCAGCCTTTTGCGGACGTGGCGGGTGCATCATCGATGCCCCTTCCCCTCCTCTGAAGGAGGACCCGGAGAAATACTCTCCAAACATCCCGTCTCTGGCACTAGGAAACCTCGACGCCCCTCTAAACCCCCCACCAGTGTCGCCGTCGCCCATTCCTCCGACATGCTCGAGAATCCAAAGAACTCTACAAAAATATCATCGACGCTTCTGGGATTGAAGTGGAACATGTTGGTCCCATCTCCTCCTCCGTCGGAGGGCGGATGAAAAGAAAGAGGATCCAGACGGCGGAGGGACCTGTCCCTTGAGTCCCTTCTTATATGTGCGAAGGATCCAGATGGCAGAGGATCCAGACGGCGGAGGGACCATGCCGGAGAGGACGTCACGAACCGCTCCCTATTTTTTGTGGGAGGAAGAAGAAATTAAAAACCCTAGCCCTAATTTTGAAAAGAAACGGGCTCTAGGGTTAGGGTTTTGGAGTTGGGGGAAAGGAAGGGAAGAATAGAGGAGAGGAGGGTGTTGCTGAACTAGAGTTAGGATTTTGGATCTATCTTAGATTTTGGAGTTAGGGGAGAGGAGGGAGGAGAAAGGAGGAGGGAGAAGACCGACCAGAATTGGGGGAGAGAAAATTTTTGTTGAAGCGCGCGCGGGTGTAGAAGATTTTGCCAAAAATTGAACTTAAAAATATTACAAGTTTGCCACCGCTCTAAAATATTAATGATGTTTTGTTTATAAACGTTATAAAAAGTCCAGAATTAGCCCAAACCGTCATAGAAAAAAGGTATTTCGAACTTTGATAACGCTTAGGTATCAGGCGTCACAATACGTCTTATCGAGCGTTATTAATAGGCCTTTTTTGTAGTGATAGCAAGCAGCTGTCTTGTACCATCTTTTTTGGAAGCATTCTTCAAATAACCTGAAAAGAAGAGTAAGCATCAATCATTCAAATAAACAAGATGACTATGAATTAGAACCATACCATCCAACTAGGAACACAAATATATTGATTAAATTTGAAGTAAACAAGAATTTATACCAAGGTTCACAGAATCGATATCGGAATCGGTATCGGACTATTCCTATGAGTATTGGTATCCGCGATATCGGTATTATCGTGGTTTCGAATCGGAGTATCAAATTTTTGGTATCGAAAACAAATAAATATTAATAAATTATTTACATTTTAAAACATATATTTTATATTTAAGCATAATTTTAAGTATTTTCAGTGTTATTTCTTAGTAGTTTTGAAATTAAATGAAATAGTAGTCACCCTTACCGATTGGTTTACATACAATAGATCAATTTTCTTCTTTTACAACCTTATTATGCTTTAAACCCTTGCTGATTTGTCTTTTTCGTTTAATTTTCTTTGCCGAATTGACCGGAAAAGAGACCCCCAGGTATCAGACAATATCGGGTATCGCTCGGTATTGGATCGGGACATGCCAAACCGTATCGGTAGCGGTCGTATCGGATCGATATCGGCCGATACTTTAAACCATGATTTATACTCCAACAATACAAAAAAAATGCGACTTTTTATTTCAGTAACAATATTTATACTAATATGTGAAAGTAGGTGTCTCTAGCAGCATACTTCTATCACCTAATTTATACATTACTTTCTTTACTCCCACCCTAAGTGGTAGAGGAAAGGAAGAGGAAGGAGAAGTCAAATGGATATCGATGACCATCCATGCACTGCTCACAGCAACATCCACACCTTTCTTCCTCTACTTATATTTCTCTCCTTGCTTCTTGCAGAAACACACGCACACGCAAGAAACGAATATCTTTGAAAGGAAGGAAAATCATGCAAAGGAACATATGGTTGACTTAATCAGAAACTCTTTTCTAGCTATTATACAACTCCAAAGCACAAAACATGAAATTTTATATCTAATTTTGCATGTAAATGTACAAAAGACAAAAAAAACATGAATTTGTCACTCCATAAAAAGCTTAAAACAAAGCATAATACTCAATCCTTTCTATGAAGTTCTCATTGAAATTATCCTCGCCTATATGCCTAAAGGTATGATGAAAGGCCAACCGCAAACACCTCCCAGTAATGGTTTAGCATAATAATACCAACAATCACAATATAGTACTCCACATCCAATAGCAAGGATTACACTGACAATCTATGTTATCTGGACTCGGGTACGGGTGTCGGGTATGGGTGCACATCCAAGATTATGATACTTCAAACTCATAATTGAAGGACACACGGACTCGACTAAAACGGATCAAATTTTGGATACGGTACGAGAATATGACTAAGGTTTCATAAAAAGACATGTAATTATAAATTACTAGTAAACTTTATTGAACTAGTTGAATAAGGCCCTAAGCGACCGTCCTTCAGCTCTCCTAACTTTACTACCAGTCTACCAAATTAAAATAAAATATTTATCACTACCGTATTAAAATAAACTATCTACTTCACTACCAGTCTCCCAATTGTCACCATGAAGGATGATTATCACCGTGGAAGATCGAATACGGATTACATACCCATATCCATGTCCTATCGGGTCGACACATGTACTTCTCCTTAAAATAGAGAGTCAGGGTAACATAGCTAACTATTCTTCTGACTTGAGAAGATACTTCTAGAAATTACTTGAAAATATATGAACTGATATGCCAAATTGTCAGAAATTAATGATGTCTTAAGCAAAAAATGTTTTAATTATTTTCTACAACTCACTCGGTTGATCTATCACCCCAATGTCGCCCATCAGTTTTTCGAGCAACACTAACAACCACATCTAAATATTCAGGATTTTTTTAATTAAATCGCACGTCTTCTCCAAAATAGAGTAGCTTGAAGACTTAATAGTAGAGAGCTGGTTCTTGTTTGCACTTTTGCCTGTAAAGAAGAATGACGAATAAAAAAATCAATGATAGGCCTTCTCACAGAAAGAGCTAGAAACCCATATTTAAACAGGTAACATTAAGGGGAAAAAAATCCATGCATGATTATTTGTACAAAAATCATAAATTTCCAATTATATGTATGAGTTGTACACTTTAAAGAAAGAGGAAATTGCTAATCAACTGACATAGCCCATGTTCAAGATTATCATTTACAACAGTAATGACGACATAGTCACCATGTGCTATTAGTAATGACGATTTGTATTTTAAAATTTTTGAAACCTTTTATCTTTTTTTACAATTTATTTATAATTCTTTATCCTACATAAAATTTTCTGAAGTACAATTTAGACTTTACGACATCACGTCCATTGTCGACTTTTCGGTTTCGCGGAACTGGAAAGTGACATAATACAATAAGTTTATATTTTGTTGATTTCAGCTTCGCGGAATCCCTGCAGCCCTGGCCGGTGAGTTTTTGGATCTTTGGATCCCATAGAGCAACCTTTGAATGGCTAATAAATGGTCGGTGCACGTTTCGTAGAGAGTTGTTAATTTGCTTGACCCGACTCTTCAAAGTGGTCACAAAATAATAAATAACAGAGACATGGATGTGTATGCATTTCTTCTGTTAGCAGGCAAGCAATACCTACTCTTGCTGTAGCTGCATGCATTTGTATTCTCAGCAACGTCAGTGACAACTCCACCGACAACTTACTAAATGGTTTCTCAGTCACGTTTCCTTGATTTTGGTTGACCAAAAAAAAGAGACTTAAAGACCCTATAAATCAGATTCAAATCAAGCCCAAATCAAAATCAATTGATTTCTCACTACACCCAATTTTAGTTGATTTAAAAAGTCATCATTTTATACTCCACCTAGTTTGACAGTAATTTTATTGGATTTTGGTAATCGACAAATCCGTTAATTAAGATTTCGATAAATCGACTATAATGTCACTTTCATAATCATAAAATTTTACTACATCCAATATTTTTAAGTAATTTTACAATCGACTGTGATGTCCTTAGAGAGATTTTTTTTATTAAATTGAACCGAAGTTTTTCTCTTCGAAGATGTATTCTTTTGTTTATAAAAGATATGATGTATGTAATATCATAATTTTCATGGATTGTAAGTGAGATTGCTATTATTACTTGAAGTTGACCCCATACAGTGAGTGAAGGAAGGATATTTGGTGGATCAGAGCATCTCCAACCCTAATGTCTTGTAATGTGATGTAATTCCTATGTGGTATGAGATACAAGATAATCTTTCCTAGGTGGTAAGATTATATTCATATAAGACAAAAAGTAAAAAATCTTCTCCAATACAAAATATTGAGAAGACAATAAAATCTACTTTTTCAACTTCCAAGACAATTTTTTCCCTTATTTATACTTTTTTTAATTCATAATTGATGATGTGGAGGTAAAGTCATTGTGAAGTGTATTGTCCAGAACTAGACAACCAACTTCACAATGTCTTTGCCATGTCATGCCCCTTGTTAGCAATCACCCAAATAAAACTCGTATTATACGCGAATTTTTTTGTATCTTTCGTAAACGTATAATCCTTGCATACTTTTGAAATCCAAAGTTCGTAAATTTTGAGCATGTGAAATTTTAAACGTGTTCCGCATAAATTATTTAAAAATTTGGCACAAAAACGTGCTGAAAACTTGTTTAATTAACCAAATTTGATAACATATTTAAGAATGTGAAGGTTTTAACCTCAATATTTCCATTTTTTGTATATTTGACCGAATTTATGACCGTATTTTATTTGCATTGAGCCGATTTATACTCATACTTTTGTAGTCCCGAATTTTTTTCGTTTGTCGAATTGCTAACAAGGGTCATGCCATGTCAACTTCATAACTTTTTTGACATTTGCATTGGAGAACTTTTTCAACAAAGCTTTGTTATTTCTATGTGACAACAACTTTTTTCTAAACTCACACTTGTATCGGATATACTACATTCATCATCATTCTCTCTATCATATTCTCAGCTACATGCATGCATTAATTCATTGGAGATATTACATACATCATGATTGTCCGAGGACAGACGATGGATCCCCCTAATTTATTAAATGATTTGTAGTTTTGTACACCACATCCTCATCATCTCTGTTCAGTCAGTCACATTTGGTTGAGAGTTAAGTTGCTTGACTTATGTGCTCGACTCAATCACAGTTCTAATTCATTCATTATAAGAAGATGAGTCACTCACTCACTACTTCTCTATTATCAACCCAATCAATAAAATAATAAATAACAGAGACATGGATGTGCATGCACTCTTCCTGGTGGTGGTGCTGCATGCATTAATTCTATTCTCAGCAACATCTGCCATCGCTTCAGCACTGGACAACTACAATGACCTCATCCCTGATCGCGTTCAAAACCGCCAGCACTAGTGGTGGTGATGCTTCCGGCAATATCATCGCGGCAAACTGGACCACAGACCCCCCTTCTGCACCTGGGTTGGCGTCGGCTGCAGCCAGCGTCGGCGGAGGGTCATCTCCCTCAAACTCAGCAGCTTCTTTCTACAAAGTACCATCTCTCCCCACCTCTCCAACCTTTCCTTCCTCTCTTCTCTTGCCCTCTCCAACAACTCCCTCTCCGGCACCATCCCCGACGCCATGGGCTGGCTTCCTCGGCTTGTAACTCTATTGTCACGCTCCGATCCGGAAAATCGCTCGTCCTCGCTAGATTTTATCCAAATCATCGTCCTCGCTGGGGCGTGATGCCGCACGAGCCTGGAGTTGCGCTCGTGCAAGGCAAGATAACAGTTCACATAGAGTTTATCTCAAATTGATAACATAAAGCAGCGGAAGGAAACAGGTATAACACAAGAATCTCTTTTATTCATATTGAACTAAAGATTACAAAGGCTCTGAATAGCCCAACATATATGCCAATTGGCTACAACGCTCATGATCTCTCTAGCTCACAAAGGATTACATTGTTCCATACATTATGCCCATTTATAGCCAAGTAGTCTTCGGCCGAACATCTCCATGTCGCAAGTTCGAACGCATATGCGGTAGCTCCTCTTGAACGCCAAGGACTTCATGCCTCGGTACGTCCAAGCCAAGCCCCGCCTCGAGCCGATCATAACCTGAACCTGCACATAAACTAGTGGAGGTTTAGTGCTATCGTCCTCGCTTCGCACTGATCAAGACCCGCTCGCACCCAAACCAAACACTTAACATATTTAGTAAACATGCAACATTATTTGGTGATCTTGCTAATTAGCCTTAGGATCCGTTTCATAGCAATACTTAAGCATAGCTTATCATAAATGTGTCGATACCGTGTTCCTGCAGCAGATACAGTTAGACATAATCTGAAACATAAACATAGTGTTCATGCCCATCTCCGTCCCTTTTCGCCTAGCCTGTACTCGTTAGAACTTAACATAGAAATCATATCATTCACGTAACCGACCAATCATAAACGTAAACATATGCATAATGGGTGGCAGGCCCTGCGCCTGCACCCAGCTCTCATCTCAGCCTACCGGCCCTATCTATGAAGGTCACGGTGTTTCGCACCGTAATGGACTTGGCATCTCATATGTGTAAGCCTAAGATCGCTCCGATACGGGTTGCTAGCCCAATATCCAATGGATCGCAAACTTACGGATATCATAGCTTATCACAGCACTGGACGGTCGCAATCCGTCCGAATGTTGTGCACCATAAATACCACACATAACTTCCTCCTAGGCCGAACGGTCCCGGCGCACCGGCGTAACCGTTCGAGGGAAGCCGCACCCGTGCACGGGCAATCCGAGTCCATTGACCATGCAATACGTACCATATCATACAATCTATAGCATACCAACCAATCTCGTATTCCATAAACATAGTCTCGCACATAAACGGTTTCCCGTGCCATAAACATAATCCACCATTCGCATGGGGAGCTCCGTCGGCGTTATGCCCCAACACATCCATATTGATGCACGACGCCCAATGGCTTAGTCGTCTCGTACTCATATTCATGCGTCCCGTTCATAATGTTATTCGCATAGCCTACCTCCGTATTTACTTAGTCCTTTCGTAGCTTAAGTGCACAAAGGCACGCTCAGCACCATAATCAATATTCTACGCCTAGAGTTCAATGTTCTCGGAGCCGTGCACATGATGCACATCTCGATGTTGTCTTTCAATGTTCTACCATCATTGCCCTACTGCGACTCGTGCACTCGATGCACGTCGCTTCAATTGTTCGATTGTTCAATGTTCTACCTTAGTGTTCGACACATACTTAGGCACTTACTCGCCTAGCCACGCTCGCTACCTCGATAACATATTACGCATACCACAACATATTTTATTTGACGTGAAGGAATAGGGAGAGAGAGTCAAGAACCCGCCCACCTTAAGTCGATACGCCTTGTCGTTTCGCCGATTGAGCGTCTCGCTTCCATAACTCGACCGCATAGCTAACTCCCAGACTTAGCCATTCCTTTGCACTACTCGGTTGATTTGGCCTATCGTGCCCATGCCACATTCCGTTGCAAGGCCTCGATTTGGTTTTGCGGACACTTCATTGCATAAGGCAAAATGCCGACCTCTTATCGTCCAGCGCAAAAGCATAGCCTGCACACCAGATCAACTAAAGTCAGCACTTACTCAAACGGGACTTATCCTTTGCATCGATTCGATTCATAGGTTCCAACCGACTCAAGGCTTACCTTTGGCCAACGTAACACTTGCATCGATTCGCATCGATACTTCATCGGGTCAACGCAACTCTTCGAGTCAACGACTCATCGTAATGCACCGATGCGGAGCGGGGCATTACATAATATACCACTCAAAATCAGGTTCGTCCTCGAACCGAAACCAACACTTAATCCAAGTGCCTCGCATAGATCGCTTTACGATCTCGTACTATTATCGTTGGAATCATACAACTTAGTTTGGATCATACACATATTTTAGGCGTCCCACCAATATATGCATTTTAGCCAAGCTCAGTTGTAGGATATCAGTATAACTAATAAGCTTAACTTAAATCCTCAAGCATCCATCGGTCCGTACTCGACTTAGTCATATCTTAGCGCCTATTCCCAAAATACTCTTCGTATGCATCATCCCATAACATGCGATCATCTTCCAACATCTTGCACATAACTTAATTCAAACCATAACTTTGATCTCATAAGTTTTCGTCGGCCACCTAACATTTGCATTGCATCGAGTCATTGCGCATCCGATCACAACAATTCTCTGCAATGCCTATTCGCCCAACCGTTTGCCTATCTCACATAACTCAAGTCTTTCATCCAATCATTCATAACATTTAGCCTTAACGACATGGACTACGTCCACATGTCTCAAATTCCTTTGCCTACAATCCGTACTAAGTCTCGTACACAACTATCCCAATAAGATCTATATTTGAACTACCCGCGCATCGAGTCTGGGGCTACCCCCGCTAGGCAACTTATCCAGACATCATGCTCGCGCTCTTCCGACACAAGAGGTCAACTTGAGTCTACGATGCTCAAAGGCAACAATCTTTCCGACCCAAGGTCTCTTACGATACGCCCATCTCCTATTCTCGACCGACTACGAATCCTTTACTCAATCTTCGATTCAATTCCGACTAGTTCGTTTCGTAATATCGATTGTGCGCTCAATACACATAGCCTAATCGTTACTCAACCGATCTACGACACACTCTTAGGCCGTTTTACTATCCGTCGCTCTCGCACATTGCAACATTCTTGCAATCGCCTTACCGCGTCATCGCCTTACCGCGTCACTACGCTAAGCACGTTCCTCAACATCCACTCGATCCAACATAACTTTTCTTGACCATATCGATTCTAGTACTCGCTAACTTTTCGAGACACGATACTCACTCGCTTAGACTTATCCTCAACATGCACTACCTCATTCCTTATCCTTCTTACACGACTTCTTTAGGGTCATTCTATTGGACTTCAACATTTACTTGATTTGGCGGTCTAGTCTTCTAGGGTCATCTGCCCCAAAACTACGCTCGATAATTGAAGATCATCAACGAGAGACGGTTACAACGAACCATGCTATATCCTATCGCGGAGCCAAATCAATTCTCGACGATTCCTACGAGACTTTATCCAACCCGACGTACATTATCAATCCGTGCTTTATCTATCCCCGCGCAACTGATGCGCTGATACTACTCGAGTCACTTAGGCATTACCGTTGACAATATCGTATAATCCTCAATTTCACCTTCGCATCAAACCACAAGTCCATATCAAATTTGCCACGTCTTGCAAGTATGATCATCCCCGCTGTATGAATCACCATACCAGCGCTCACGCGGGACGATCGCCCTAATTTGGCATGACGCATGTGCGAGGCTGGTGTTGCGCTCGCTCAAGACAAGAATGTCAACATAGTGGTTATCCATGAAGCAATCCATACACTTTCGTTTTCATCCGAGCAACATCTATTCACTCTTCAAATTCTTCGAAGCGTTTCTACCATTATCATCCAAACTGCCTTCAACTTAACTTGTATCTTATTCGTCCAACAACAATGCTCAACATAATTTCCGTTCATTCGATCAGAGTATCCCCGAGTTATTACATATCGTCTTTGATATGCCTCAATACCATCGTCGATATGCATAACTTGAACATCTTCCTTTCTCGTAAGCTCAAACCCGTTGTAATCATTGCCATCATCCGAACTCGAATACGAATCAAGTCTTGCACACATCAAGATTCATTTCGTTGTAATTACTTAACATCGCCGTGACACAATTTCAATTTCTCATATCCATTCTTATATCCCTAACTCGCATCTTCCAAATCGTGCTACCGACCTATCGCAATAACCAATTTTCGTTCACGCGATTTCTTCGTACCTACTCAATTCGTTCCAAAGAAGTCTCCGTACTAACTCAACATAAGTTCGATCGGGTCAACTATTCCCTCAACGTAACATTCATTCGCATATGCTCGGCCTATCGTTCAACTTATACTTAACGAATCCCATTCGACGCATCATCCGTAGATGCAACTTCTCACATAGTCATTCAACTCAATTCATCAAGTCATACTTGTATCGACTTCTATCAAGTCACTCCCACTCGAGTCTCGACACTACTTCGTCCGTTGAGGACAAACCTATCGTAACAATACAATCGTCTCGACGTAACCCATCACAAGCCACCAACAGGCTTAACATAGCTATCGCTAAGTGGTATCCCATATACCACTCAGGATCGAGCCTATCGTTATCGACACAATACTTCGCTATACTTGCTCGCATAATTGGTATTGCATATACCACTCGGAATCGAGTCATCACTCGACATCACACTTCGCATAGGTCCGATTTCTAACTCAACTTAACCGTCCCGTATGGCGATCCTTCCGATCCCAGCTCTAACGTTAGCTCAAGTTTGGCACACATTCCATCTAACCGTACCATGGCGATCACATCGATCACACTCGCAACATTTGCTTATTCAAAGCTCAACACGACATTCGGCCAACAAAACGTTCGCCCACTCAACTCGACTTAGCGACCATCTCGACTCGTTATTATCGCATCCGCGATCTTTGAATCTCGCTCGTTGTAACTCGTGCAACAACTCATTCTCGATACATAAGGTCTTTACTCAATCTCGTGCAATATATCGCTATCCATCCGTATAGCCATACAACGCACATCATACCGTATCGACTCGTTGTATCGATACAACGAACGGTCCACGACTTGCTGCACTCCGTGCAACCAACGATACATAATCATTCTCATAGCCACATAATACGCATCGTCTGACATATCGATCCGTTGCACTTCGTGCAACCAACAACACATATCTCCTCGCACTTCGTGCGACCGATAACACATAACTCCTCGCATTGCGTGCGACCAACAACACATATATTATTGTACTTCATGCAACCAACATCATATTCGTTGTACTTCGTGCGACCAGCATTCCATAACTCGTTGTACTTCGTGCAACCAACATCCCATAACTCGTTGCACTTCGTACAAGCAACACTCTCTGACGGCACCCGGAGATAGCGTGATAGTCACGACATACTTGTGGCAACGTACTCACTTAATATAGACTGATTGTATAGAACATCTAATATAGCGTCGAGCAGATCCATGAGCCATGCGGTTGCAGAAACAACTTAGAGTCAACTGAATTCGATAGCGAAGCAACTGAGGGTCAAAGAGATTCACGTACGGTCCAAAGGATGGAACCGCTCTCATACCAACTTGTCACGCCCCGATGGGAAATCGCTCGTCCTCGCTAGATTTTACCCAAATCATCGTCCTCACTGGGGCGTGATGTCGCACGAGCCTGGAGTTGTGCTCGTGCAAGGCAAGATAACAGTTCACATAGAGTTTATCTCAAATTGATAACATAAAGCAGCGGAAGGAAACAAGTATAACACAAGAATCTCTTTTATTCATATTGAACTAAAGATTACAAAGGCTCTGAATAGCCCAACATATATGCCAATTGGCTACAACGCTCATGATCTCTCTAGCTCACAAAGGATTACATTGTTCCATACATTATGCCCCTTTATAGCCACCAAGCAGTCTTCGGCCGAACATCTCCATGTCGCAAGTCCGAACGCATATGCGGTAGCTCCTCTGAACGCCAAGGACTTCATACCTCGGCACGTCCAAGCCAAGCCCCGCCTCGAGCCGATCATAACCTGAACCTGCACATAAACTGGGGGTTTAGTGCTTTCGTCCTCGCTTCGCACTGATCAAGACCCGCTCGCACCCAAACCAAACACTTAACATATTTAGTAAACATGCAACATTATTTGGTGATCTTGCTAATTAGCCTTAGGATCCGTTTCATAGCAATACTTAAGCATAGCACTTATCATAAATGTGTCTGATACCGTGTTCCTGCAGCAGATACAGTTAGACATAATCTGAAACATAAACATAGTGTTCGTGCCCATCTCCGTCCCTTTTCGCCTAGCCTGCACTCGTTAGATCTTAACATAGAAATAATATCATTCACGCAACCGACCAATCATAAATATAAATATATGCATAATGGGTGGCAGGCCCTGCGCCTGCACCCAGCTCTCATCTCAGCCTACCGGCCTATCTATATGAAGGTCACGGTGTTTCGCACCGTAATGGACTTGGCATCTCATATGTGTAAGCCTAAGATCGCTCCGATACGGGTTGCTAGCCCAATATCCAAAGGATCGCAAACTTACGGATATCATAGCTTATCACATCACTAGACGGTCGCAATCCGTCCGAATGTTGTGCACCATAAATACCACACATAATTTCCTCCTAGGCCGAACGGTCCCGGCGCCCCGGCGTAACCGTTCGAGGGAAGCCACACCCGTGCACGGGCAATCCGAGTCCATTGACCATGCAATACGTACCATATCATATAATCCATAGCATACCAACCAATCTCGTATTCCATAAACATAGTCTCGCACATAAACGGTTTTCCGTGCCATAAACATAATCCACCATTCGCATGGGGAGCTCCGTCGACGTTATGCCCCAACACATCCATATTGATGCACGACGCCCAATGGCTTAGTCGTCTCGTACTCATATTCACGCGTCCCGTTCATAATGTTATTCGCATAGCCTACCTCCGTATTTACTTAGTCCTTTCGTAGCTTAAGTGCACAAAGGCACGCTCAGCACCATAATCAATGTTCTACGCCTAGAGTTCAATGTTCTCAGAGCCGTGCATATGATGCACATCTCGATGTTGTCTTTCAATGTTCTACTATCATTGCCCTACTGCGACTCGTGCACTCGATGCACGTCGCTTCAATTATTCGATTGTTTAATGTTCTACCTTAGTGTTCGACACATACTTAGGCACTTACTTGCCTAGCCACGCTCGCTACCTCGATAACATATTACGCATACCACAACATATTTTATTTGACGTGAAGGAATAGGGAGAGAGAGTCAAGAACCAGCCCACCTTAAGTCGATACGCCTTGTCGTTTCGCCGATTGAAGCGTCTCGCTTCCATAACTCGACCCATAGCTAACTCCCGGACTTAGCCATTCTTTTGCACTACTCGGTTGATTTGGCCTATCGCGCCCATGCCACATTCCGTTGCAAGGCCTCGATTTGGTTTTGCGGACACTTCATTACATAAGGCAAAATGCTGACCTCTTATCGTCCAGCGCAAAAGCATAGCCTACACACCAGATCAACTAAAGTCAGCACTTACTCAAACGGGACTTATCCTTTGCATCGATTCGATTCATAGGTTCCAACCGACTCAAGGCTTACCTTTGGCCAACGTAACACTTGCATCGATTCGCATCGATACTTCATCGGGTCAACGCAACTCTTTAAGTCAATGACTCATCGTGATGCACCGATGCGGAGCGGGGCATTACATCTATTCCTCGACAAGAACCACATCTTCGGTCTGATCCCTCCATCGATATTCAACATGTCTTCGCTCGTTTATATTTTCTTATCCTATAACAACCTCTCCATCTCTCTCTCCCCACACAAGTAATGCTCCCTCGGATAGAAGCCATATCAGTTATGAAAACTTGCTTACTGGACACATCCCAACTGACCTTGCCCAATGTTCGACACTTCAACGGATTCACCTCGGTGGAAATAAGTTTACCGGAAGTGTACCCTCCTCATTCGGGAACCTGTCAGAGCTTGTGTATTTGTCCCTGGAATGTAATCAGTTGACCGGAGCCATTCCAGCATCGATAGGCAACCTCACGAAGCTCCAATACCTCTATCTGGGATTTAATCACTTGGAAGGGGAAATTTCCAAGGAGATGGGGAATCTAGTGAATCTCCAAAAGCTTTACTTGTATAATAGTGGTATTGCCGGTTCGATACCAATTTTATTATGCAATGCTTCCAAGATGATCGTTCTCATTGTTTCGGCAAACAATCTCATCGGACCTGTGCCGGCTACAATTGGCAAGTCGATACCATTCCTTCAGAAGTTGCTCATGTTTCATAATGCTCTATCAGGAGGGCTGGATTTCATCGCATCTCTCGCCAACTGTAGGAATCTAAATAAACTTGGAGTGATGGCTAATCAATTTAATGGTGTTCTCCCGGACGCTTACGAAAATCTATCGATGAATCTTCAATATTTTGATGTTTCTAATAACAAAATCAAAGGAATAATCCCTGCAGGACTAGGAAATTTGAGCAACCTGATTTCTTTAGATCTATCGCATAACGAGCTGAGGGGAACGATTCCTACGACACTTTGGAGGCTGAAGAAGCTCCAGGAGATTTATATGGGTTTTAATAGACTTACAAGATCGATACCATCCGATATTGGCCTAATGACAAACTTGGCACTAATATCCTTACCAGAGAACGAATTCTTGGGCATATACCATATTCGGTAGGTAACATTAGTAGGCTACAAAGTTTAATTTATCTGTGAACAAGTTATCATGAACCATTCCATTGAGCTTATGGAGCCTAACAGGACTCATAAAATTGTACCTATATCAAAACAGATTTGAGGGCTAACCCCCCACAGATAGCAAACTTGAAGGCTATAGATGCTATAGATCTATGGAGTAATCGGCTGTCAGGTAACTTCTCTAGTGCTCTTGGGGAACTCCAAAGTATTACATATTTAGATCTTTCGAATAATTCCTTCCATGGCCAAATTCCTCAGCAGCTCGGTAGATTATTCAATGTGGAATATCTAAATCTTTCGCATAATTTTCTCACTGGTGTCATAACCAAGTCCTTCTCAAACCTACCCTACATTAATAGTTTAGACCTCTCCTTCAACATGTTGGAAGGAGAAATACCAGAGGGAAAAGTATTCTCAAATGTCAGCATCGCATCTTTGATGGAAAATCGAGCACTATGTGGAGCACCTCAATTACAATTTCTACCTTGCCCTGCAAAATTCACAACATCTACTTCAAGTGCGAAACTACGATTGCTCAAATATGTCCTCCCATCTGTAGCTTCTGTTTTGGCGTTTCTCGCTTGCTTCGCTCTGTTCCTAAAAAAAATTTATGGGGAAGAAGGCCAAGGCCTCATCTGAGGAGGAATCACCGTATTGGAATTACCTGTAACACCCAGATTTCTGAAATTGGGGTATTTTTGAAAATTTATTATTTTATTATTTATTAGTGGTACTTTAGTCATAATATGATTTTTTGTGATTTTTAGTTAAGTTAAACCATTTTCTAAGTCATGACTTATGACTTTGTGACTTACTAGCACAACCTTAGTGTAAACCCTAGTTTCTCATAACCTTGAGACTAACCATGATCATGTGAGCCTAGCCATAGGCTTAGAACATCAAATTAGGGCTTTTTAGCCTAAAGGGTATTTTGGTAATTTTCTAGAAATTATTTAGAATTATTTGGATTTATGTATTTTTATTTTATTTAATTGTTGATTAGTGTCATGTTAGTCCCTAACCTAGTTTAGCACTAATCTAGAGGTTAGCAACTAACCTAGAAGACTAATGTTAGATTAGCTTTATGTATAAATATCTAGTTAGATAAATATCTAGATATTCCTTTTTTAGATATTTAGAACCTAAATATCTAACCCTTAGTCAAAGACTTAGTGGCTAAGTTTGCAAGTGGTAGGACACCCTCCCCTACCCCCATGGCAGCCAAGGGCACCCCCTACACTACCCCCCTTCCTATATAATCCCATTAATTTCATTCATGATAAATTCACATGAAATTTATACCTAGAAATTCTATTTCCTACACAAGACCACAACTTGATCATTTTTGATCCAAATCACCTCTAGTTTCTTGCATTGGACTCTCCTACACTAGAGGGTACAAGTTAGGGCCTGCTATTGAGGATTTGAGGGGCTTTGGCATCACCAAGTGGAAGGACACCCCCCTCTTTCATTGATTTCCATTAGAAATACACAAATAGGTAAATGCCCTCAAACCATGTTAATTTTGTATTTTCTCTTCATATTTGCATGTATCTAGGTACTAGGAACTGTAGGTCAAGTTTGGTGAAATTTAGGGTTGGTTTGGTGTCCGTATCGGACACGTATCCATGTTTGAAAACCTGTGTTTGGTGAAATGCCACTTAGGAAAACCTTGTTATTTTGTAAAACCAATTATATTTTTGGGTAGCCCTAGACATCCTGAATCCAAAACACTAGGACTGAGCATGAAATTGTATTGTGTCCGTATCCAAATTGGACACGAACACACTGTTTAACATCACACTGTGCACAGTTTAATCCCCTGCTACCCGACACTGATTTCTCCACGAATTGGACACGTGGACACGTGCCACTTGGCACAGACCTAGGGGCAATGTTTGACAAGATACCCCTAAAGTCTCGTGTCGAGTCGTGTCGTGTCGAGTGAGAAAACTCACTCGTACTGGTCGAGCACATCCTGTGCACGAGTGCACAGGCCTCACTGACACGACCTTATAACTTAGACCCGACACAACTTGGACACTGGACCATGACACTGACACATACCCCTAGACCTACCCTACCTACTGACACGAGCACGAGACACAATATTGTGTGTGTCGTGTCCACGAGATGCGTGACTCACTGCACGACGCAGTGTAAACATGTGATCGAGAAAACTCGACTGATACGGTGTTTGCGCCGTGTCCTGAGGACACGTGGACACAGTGCAGGGTGTTGGATAGGTACCGTACCCCTAGGCGCACCTTCGTACACGAGCACGAGACAAGGGTGCGTGTGTGTCGTGTCCTAGAGCTAGTTGCACACGTGCACGACACTGTATTTGTGAGTGTGTGCACTGGTTTACCCGAGTGGAGTTTTTGTGAGTTTGGACACGTTAAACCGTGTCGTGGTGTCGTGTCAGGCACCTAGGACACTAGTGTGAGTGTGGGGCCTCAGTTACCAACCATTCGATTCGAGCCATAGCTCAGTTAGTGTGGGTAAATGGGTTTACCTAGTTTCGAGTCTACAGTGTCATTATTTCTAGGAATTGGGATATTTCCCAGATTTTAAAAGTGAATTTCAAACCTATTTTAATATGATTTAATGCATGTATTAGTATGTTTTAGTATATATACGTAGTATATATGTATGTGAGTGTAGGTGAGTTTTGAGGATATTTGGTTGTGTGTATAGGTAGTTGTGTATGTGTTTACATATATATGTATATATGTCACTGTGTGTGTGGGGGGGGGGGGGGGGGAGTTTTTCCTGTTCCAAGAAATCAGGAACCACCCCCCTCTCCTTCTCTGTCCCTCTCTCTTTCAGTCTCTCTCTCTCTCTTGCACTTACTCTCCCATATATATATATATATATATATATATATATATATATATATATATATATATATATATATATATTATATATATATATATATTATGGGTAAGTTTATATAAATGTGGGTTTTGGTATAATATAGTTGAGGATATATATATGGGTTTATATATATATATGGAATGTATATATGTATATGAGGGCTATCTATATATGTATATATTATATAAATATGTGAGTGCGGGTGATGGTATCATATATAGTATTCCTATTGATATAGATATGGGTAGTAGATAGACTTGTATACCTATATGGTACTAGCCTATGGAAACCAAGTCATTAGCCTATGGAACCTAGATATACTAGCCTATGGCCTAAGTGATTAGCCTATGGCATTTGGGGCTAACTCAAATTAACCGTAATGACCTAAACACTATAAGTGACCCTTGTTGACTAAGGGTTGACCAAAGTCAACTTAGGTCAAAGTTGACCTAGTTAACCTAGAATGACTAGGACTAACCTAAAATGACTAGTTAACTAGTTTGACCATGTTTGACCTAATTACCTTGCTGACTAGTCGTTTGACCAATACCTTAGTTGGTCTGAGTGACCTAGACTTGACCCAGATTGATCATGTTGACTAGTATTTGACTAATTTGATTGAATGTTGACCAAGAGTGACTTAACCTAGATTTGACTAACCTTGACTTGTTTGACCTTGTTTGACTCTATTTGACTTAGTTTGATTTCCTGTAATCTAGTATGATTCCTGTGACCTAGTTGACTATTAGAGTTGACCCAGAGTTGACTTTTGACCAGATTGACCTAGAATCATGTAGTATGCATTGTATACTTTATTTTACCATGTGGATACATTGTGACTTGTATTGCTCTGATTAGGAGCCATACACCTCTCTCAGATAGTATATCCTCTTCAGACATTCAGTTATCAGGCGAGTACATTCTCTGACCGTTTCATATTTGCCAGGATTTATATTCTTGCTCTAGCTTACTTTACTTGATGCTGACACGATTGTTATCACGGATTGGTACTATATGGATCTTTTCATGAGATGTTATCCCCTCGGGAGCATCAGGTACTTTGTCATGTGTGTTTCACTTACATCATGTATCTCATGTTTCTGTTATCATGTATCATGTATCAGCTAGTGTCTCATGTACTCTCATGATCACCGAGCCTCCATGAATCTTCATGAATCACTCACGTATCACCCAATTATGGGCTTATCACGAATCTTAACGTAACCTGAATGGATCCTTGTGTATTGATTGGGGAAACGGGGGAGTAGAAGTGGACATGTGAATAATTCCAAAGTAGTGTAATCATGTGCAAACTCTGTAGTGTAACCATGTAAATTCTAGCCATTCACATGCCTATCTTGTGCTCTACATTACTAGACACTTACAGTTCTCTATATACAGTAGATATTTCCTTTACAGCTATCTTTTTGCTACATGTATCTTCCTTCAGCAGTTCCTGTATTTTACTCTATTGCATGCTTTATATTTCCTATCATACTATGCACTGCGTGAGATGTATTGTGCTCGTTCCTGTCCTGACTGGACCTGTTGAAAATATTACAGAGGATGAGGATGAGGCCCTGGTGTCTACCTATTATGGAGCAGGACTAGATGAACTTAGTTGTGGACCCTCAGCAGGATCCACCTTCAGCTGACGATGTTGCCCTGTAGTCTAGGCTAGTTTAGCTAGACAGTATTTTCTGTATTATTTTTGTCTCACATTTTGAGTTGTATTTTGAGACGTTGAGATGTATAGACTCTTAGATTATTCTGTATATTGGGTCGACATTCTGGATATTATGTTGTACTAGACACTTAACTTATTCATCTATGATACTGTTCTCTTGAGTTACTATCTATCATTGTCTTTCGTTCTTCACCTAGATGTGATTGAGATGTATATTATTATGTCACCTATTCGGAGAGTATAAACTGTACAGGTACTTTGGTATTGTTAGATGATTGACCTAGGACAGCGTTCTACCGCCGACACTGCGGCGTAGGCTGGACGTACCCACTTCTCGTGCCCTTACTCTAGGGTGCGGGTCGTGACACATTTTTAGTGGTGGCCCATGCAAGTCGAGTTTATGTAGTGGTATTCAAACTAGAGTATCACTACAGCCTGCGATAGGATTTGAGGAATAGGCTTAGAGAGAGTGGATACTCAATAACTGTTTGATACCTTGAGAGATTCCTGGGATGACCTTGAGAATCTCATTTGAAATTACGATTTAAACTCCTTTTCCCTTGATTGAATTTGATTTTGGAGGATTCACTGTAGAACTTTGAATCCTGGTGTTAGTTGATGATTTTAAAATTCTTGTAGTTGTTGATTTAATTTCTTTGTGTTAGATTAATATCTTTTATTTAAGGCACTCAATCACATTTATGAGAAAATTCTTATCTGTTTCTTGCCATCTAATTCTCTTGCTAATTGCTTACCCTTGAAATGAATGTCCCCTTATTCTGCATCTTGCTTAAACTTTTCTACCAACTATGTGACTGTATCCCAAACCTGACTTACTCGACATTTCCTCAAATCAAGACTTATTGAGACCTTCTAACCTTGACCTTTGATTGATCGAACCCTAACCATAGTCATCTAGTAGCCTATCTATCCCTAAGACTGTGTTCCTAAATTATTTATGGATTCCTAATTAATTTTATTCCAGGGTTAATTTGATTTCTTTAACTTTTGCATCAATTATCACGTCTTGAACTCCCCACTTTCATTCTAGATCATTGGACGTCCTTTACCGTGACTTAGATATTCAGAGTATAATATAGTTGTTACCTTCCAACAAACTTCACATGTAAGACCTAGACTAGCCTACTTCATGTAGAATTCCATGTCCACTAAAACCCGTCTCCTTGTACTATTTTCTTGACATAATTTTCTGGTCAAATGGCTAAACTATAACCTCTACCATAATACTAAAATAATTCTTATTTCAATTAGAGATCCACTTTGGCTCAATTCTTTCGACCTGGCATGTGATGGTGTTCTGCTAGAACCCTAAAATACTTAACCTTGTACCTTACCTTGAATGCTTGACCCATTGGTTGAGGATCTTGGACTATGTATCTTCCTTCATCATTTCCACCCTTACTTATATCTTATGCTACAAATTTATCCTTAGTTTTACAAGCTTATCCTTTTTGAGCTTGATCATGATATATTTTATTGGGTGCGCACCCACTAATATTTATCTAATCAGAATCGGCGCATGATGGTCTGATCAACCTATTGCGTTTGGGTTCGCTTTTTCATATATTAATCTACGTGGATGGGACATAATTAAACTTGTCCTAGAATCTTATCCGCAACAGCCTTGACAATTCTCCTTGGAATTATTTCATCACCTATGAACCTCGTATTCATCCAGTTGGATTAAATTTAATCATGACCTGGATCTTCATCATTGGATGCTCGTGCTTATACTTGATTTCATTGATTTCCCATCTTGCCCAATCTCGATTTATCCTAAAATTGATCAACCTAGATCGTGTCAAGACTAAAATCTATTTGTGATTGTTTGTACCTAAATTTTCAATTTTCTTTTTATGGAATGGTAACTTTAATGATTTCTCACTTGTTAATGACCCATTTTCATATAGGATGGTAGACGACCCTATAGCCTTGATGATTGTTGTTCCCTTACCTTCCCAATTAGGACACCTTAGATTGCTTGTACGTTTTGATACCATAGGACAGTATTGATCTAGAATGATTAATGCACCTAGATGAGACCACAGACTGTCCCACTTAAACCTGTCCTTTATACTATTTTATCACGATTTTTGGTTCAACTTAGGCCATAGATCTTTCCCACTCTAAATTATGATCATCGTAGGCACGTTACCGTGACTTTTAAATTTGGAGCATATGACTAGTGTTTTCTCAAAACAAATTTCACATACAGAACCTAGACATGACACTCTATACCATGACCTTAGTGTCCCACTCTGGCATACCATCGTGTGCTTCATTTGCTTAGTACGATTTTCCTGACCCGAGACTCCATCCTGATTACCCCATGGAGTTACTTTTGACTTCGATTTGAATTAAGGACACCTTATGACCTAAAAACTGTTAGCCAATTTTGGACAGGACCCATGTAGGCCTCAAAAATGAAAGTCACGCTGAGTTGATCAGAACAAGTCCAAACAGTCACGCTGAGTTGATCAGGACAAAGTCAAAAGTCACGCTCAGTTGATCCAGACAATATAAACAAATCACGCTGGGAGACAGCTCATTTGTCAGAGAGTAATTATGACTGACAGCACGACAGTTGAAGAATGTCTTTGTATGCCACGTATGCACAGAATTCGAGAGATCATCGTCGTCTATTGCATGATTTTCGAAATCTTCTTCAGCAAGACTCGGCCTTCGTCGAGTTGGCGTACCAAAAATAGTTTCTTGTCATTTAATGCGATTGACAAAGCAATCACTGTCAGAGATTTTGTGTCAGTCGAGACACGCCGAATCAAGACAGCTGACAGTTCTATCTCAAGTCTGCGTGTATTGTGATCTTCATCTCAAGTTTGCGTGGATTCTGAAGTTTTCTTCCTCAAGTTTGCGTGAATTTTGAAGCTCTTTGCCTCGAGTCTGCGTGGATCCTGAAGCTTCCTGCCCCAAGTTTGCGTGGATTTTGAAGCTTTCTACACCGAGTTTGCGTGGATTTCGTCTTCAACAAGTCTGCATGGATTTCATCAAATTGGAGTACGTGGCAGCCATGCTACTGATCTCTCGCCTGCGTGTCCTGTAACTTGCACACGACTCATGCATGATCGCCATGTGTCCAACAGTTACAGGCCACGTCCAGTAACTGCTCACAGCCTTGCGTATGTTAAATCCTGCATAATTTTTAACTAGGCACAGGCTGTGAAGACAGTTATCTTTTCAGTTATTATTTTTGACTCTATAAATAGAGTTCTTTTTCTCATTCATTGTACAGATACACTGATATCTACTGTCAAAATTTTGAGAGCTTTTCTTCTTCGCATAGTCCAAGGGATAAAGCGATCGTCTTCTAGATCGGATTCCTACAGTTGTAATTTTCCCAGAAACACAACAAATAAAGAGAATTTCTTTATGGAAAACAAATTGGCGACTCTGCTAGAGAAAACTATCTCCTCTTCTGAGATGGCAATAACTCAATGCGACACTTCGTCAGTCGGCTCGACGAAGAAGGTGATGACGATCAAATTCGATCAACTCGCCTATGAAGAAATGCAGCGGGCTAAGGGTGGCAAGCCCACTTCAGCCTCCATCACTACTGCCAAGTCGAAGGGACACTCTGTTTATGTCCCTAAGAATCAGTTGGCAGTCAATGGTGAAGTCTCTGCCACAGTGTCTACTCTTAACACTGGCAAGAACCCCACTGCAAGCACGCACACTCTTGTGCGCTCGAAGATGACAGTAACCAAAAGTCACGCTGACAGTACTGGCTCCTTAGCCAAATCTGTTCCAGCGTGCAAATTCAATTCTAAAAGTCACGCTGATAGTACTGGTTCCTTAGCCAAATCTATTCTAGCGTGCAATTCCACATTCAACAGTCACGCTGACAGTACTGGCTCCTTAGCTAAATCTGTTCCAGCGTGCAAATTCAATCCCAAAAGTCACGCTGATAGTACTGGTCCTTAGCCAAATCTATTCCAGTGTACAATTCCACATTCAACAGTCACGCTGACAGTACTGACTCCTTAGCCAAATCTGTTTCAGCGTGTAATTCTAAAATCAAAAGTCACGCTAACAGCTCTGGTTCTTTAACCAAGTCTGTTTCAGCGTGTATTTCATCAGAGAGGAATAGCTCCTTAGTTACTCTTCTTCTTTACCGAGTTCTACTAGAACTGGGGGTGGTCTTCCACACAAAGTCCCTTCAAAAAGGAATAACTCTTTAGTTGTTTCTTCTGCTCCTGTAGTTTTTACTTCAGGAATAGCTTTGATTGACAATCTTGTTAGTCTAAGGAAGAAGATAGTCCTTTGACTATTCTTCCTTCTGGACATTCTATGTCTCAAAATCTGAATGAGTCTAAGAAGAAACATTCTTCTATGACTTCTTCAAATTGGGCACAGAATCTGTCCATTAAAGAGGGTCTGTTACCAACTCCTAATCAAAGGAGTGGTTCAACTCTTCCTTCTCTGCAAATATCCAGATCAATGGAAGAAAAACTCTATGTTTCCAAAATTAATGTGTTACCTTCCACTGATTTAAGAACAAAACTTAGCACTTCTGGTGTTAAGAAACCATACCAATTGGATATGAAGATAAAAGATCCAGATGCAGAGTATGCAAGAAATTATGTGGCTCATATTAATCACTCTCTGCATAATCAAGAGCCATCAAGACCCAAGAACAGGAAGTATACTCCTCAATCTTCACAAACAGATTTACGAGAACATCTTCAACAGAAGAGAAGGAGTAATTCTATGTCAAAGGAACATGCTGAATGTGACTTCTATCCAAGAGTCATAATTCAGTGCAGATGTCAATCAATGGTTCAAGACCATGGTGATCATGAATGTGACTTCCAGCCAAGAGTCACAATGCAATACAGATGTCAAACTAAATGACAGTCTGTCTTCAATCGATTCAGTGTGAACCTATGCCTGATGAAGATGAGCCTTTGTTTGCTTCTGTCAACATGACCTCTCGAGACTCGGGGGTAGAACTGATAGTCCAGATGGAGTCTATAGAAACACTAGAGCAAGAGCCCTGGCTTCTAGTCAAAGAAATTTAATCTCTGAAATTGATTCTGAATTCTTGGGAGAATCTAACTTCCCACCTCTTCCTACTGGGGGTAGTTCTCCTCTAAATGACTTTGATGCACGAAGCAGTGATTCAGAGCATACAACATCCACTAATTCATCAATAATTCCTCGTACAGTCACGACATATATGGTGGATGGGAATACTGAATTGAACAATGAACCTTCTTCTTCGTGACTCCTCAGGACCAAAGAATTGCTTCTTTGGAATAGCAAATGAAGTCTATGGCTGACACTATGAAGTCAATGTATGAACTCATGACAGCTCAGTTACAAAATCGACAGACTGCCAGATGCCATACCAATTGATACTGATATAAGTCCAGTACAAGTTCCTCCAGCAGTACAATCCAATACTCTGGACCAGCTCAACCAAATCCTAGTCTCTCTGGAGCTGGGGGTAGTGCTTACAATGTTGTTCCTCCTTCTAACTATTCTCTACAAGCCACAACTCCACAATCTTCTGGAGTTGTCTCTGAAGAATTGAAGAATCTAAAACTAATTCGAGGCATTCAAACAGAAGGATGGTTTACAAAGGTTAGGCATCAAGCAACCTTATCCGATAGAATGGAAGCAAGTATCATACTCCTAAATACAAGCCTCCTACTATCTCATTCTATGATGGAACCACTTCTCCAAGTCAGTTTATTAATCACTTTGAAGTGATGACTGATCAACTGCAACCAAGTGATGCCCTCCTTACTCGGGTATTTATTGGATGTCTCAAGGGAACAGCTTATGAATGGTATAGAAGTCTCCCAGATGGGTGCATTACCTAATTTGCTGGTTTCAAACAGATGTTTCTTGAAAGGTTCTATGAAGGGCTTAATGATATACTATGTCTGCTCTTATTAGAATCAAGCAGAAAAATAATGAATCTACAGAGAATACATTGAACGGTTTCGAAGAGAAGCTCTGAAGATGCCTCTTGGAACTCCTGATGCTGTCACCATTGACACATACAAATCAAACTTGTTGCCAATCATCAGTATGTGGACAGGGTCCACCCAATTTCAAGACTGGCCTTCCTTCATAGTCAGTGCCAAAGCCAAATGCAGAAATCAGTGCTGAAACCTTCAAAGGTTTAGGAGTGAGATGACTCCTAAAGAAACAGGACAAGGTGCTAACAATAAAAATAATGCTCGCAAGGGAAAAGAAACTCTTGAAGTTAATCTTCAGAGCAAAGATGCATCAAATGTTCAAACTTCTGCCTCTACAACTCAACAATCAAGAACACCTCGCCCAAAAAGAATATTCTTTTGATGACGACGATGTCCTTGGTATCTTTGAATGTCTGCTGAAAGGTAATAAAATACAATTACCTGAAATCAAGAAACCTGATGAAGCTGGAAAGACAGATCATCCCAAATACTGTCCATACCACAGAATGCTGGGTCACACAATTCGTACATGTTATGTACTAAAGGAAAGATCCAAGAAATGATTAAGTCTGGAGCTATCTCTCTTACTCCAAAAGAGAAGATTGTCACTTCTAATGTCGTCTCTATGCAATTTGGAGACTTTCCTCCTCAATTTCTTGAAAGCGGAATTGTTCCTATTCCAAGGCAACTCTTAAAATAGTGAATATTCCTCCTCCACAGTCTGAAGGATTAGCACCAATCACTTTGGAGACTGGAGAAATCATGTGGATTCATCCTGATCTAGTAGCAGACTTTGAATCTCCTTCTCCTCAAAAGACTACTTCTCGAAAGTCCAAGAAGGCTGGAAAGATCAAGTCATGTCATATGACTTCTTGGGTCTACCTCTGACACAGAGCCAAAAGAAAAGAAGAAGCACTTGCTAGTGCTACTCGAACAGGGAAACCTTATCTAAGGATTATTCTAAGAATCCTGAGGATCCTACTGATATCCCTCCAGCTGCTAAAGATGCTCCTAATGTTCCTCCTGAAGAAGATTCATCTACTACACCTGTTCCTTCAACTACACCAGTTGAACCTGTTCCTCCCAAGCCTACAACTCTGGAGAAAGGCAACAACAGGCTCAGTTTGATAAACCAATCAAGAAGTCTCTCCTCTTGGACTTCAGAAGCCTTACAACTTGACATTTTGGCTCAACTTGCTAATACTCCAGCTAGAATATCCCTCTTTGAACTTCTACGTCTTTCTAAAAAAACTCGGGAGACGTTAAGTGAAGCACTTCTACAAGCTGACTCTTGTCTTGCACATTGAAGAACCAGATGCGGAACCTGCCACTTGCTTACATTGCAACAGTGTACTGGAGATTATCCCAAATATCACCTTTACACAAGATGACATGCTACTGGAGGATAATCGACATGACCGACCTCTCTACTACACTGGTTATATCGATACGATGAAGATAGATCGTATCCTCATTGACCCAGGGTCTGCTATAAGCATAATGCCAAAGAGTTTGTTGGATGAACTAAAAATCCCTCTTCACAAGCTCTCCAAGACGGTTACTACTATCTTGGGATTCAATCAAAGCCGAAGTGAGCCTTTGGGAAAGATTCATCTGAAGCTTCAGATCGGCGATTTCAGATCTAAAGTCACTTTCTATGTGATCGAGATCGTGGGATCCTATAATCTTCTTCTGGGGAGGCCCTTTCTTCATGAAAATAATGTGGTGCCCTCTACTCTTCATCAATTTTAAATACATTGATAGCAATGGAAGAGTACAAAAAGAAGTTGCTGATATAAATCCCTTCATGGGGTTGAAGCTTATTTCAATGATTCCCGAATGTACAAAGAAGAGTATACAAGGGTCATACAAGCTATGGAGAAAGAAGATGCACAAAAGACTTTAATAATCCCTATTAAAGGTCGAACTACTCAGCAACAATCTCCAAACTCTGGAGAAGATTCTTTCATCATTCCAGTGAGTGGACGGATCTCTCCGTTACCTCAGTGTCTACTCAAAATACACTGATCATTCCTGTCAGTGGCGTACTACAGTTCCTGTATCTTACAGGATACTCTGCTAATTCCAGTTGGAGGGCGGACTACTCTTCCATCTCAAGCTTCAAGGAGCTCACCTCTTCTGAGCCATTTGTTATCGATCTTAATCGAAACAAAGCTTCTTTTCTTCTCCCCTTTAGTCATTGATTTGGCTAAAATCTCTAAGGCTCAGCCTTCTTCCAATGTAAATATTGCTGCTTTTATTTAATGAAAAGTCTCCACCTTTGCATACGTTGATGTGTGTAATTATGTTCATAGTTATTTACATCTGTTAGATGACTTGAACACAATAACCATAGGAGTTGTACAGACTGTTCATACAGATGTATCTTAGAACCTGTACAATCTTCATACTTTCTAGTTCCCAGCAGAAAGCCAGAGACATTCCAATATTCTTTTACAAAGGGCCCCAAAGTCCTTCTGATTTAGAAGATGATGACAAAAATGATGATACTGGAAGATTACAACTACGTCGTTATAGTCAGCAATCTAGACATCATCAAAAATATGGGCTATGACTTCAGGACTGGCCTCAATGATGGAAAAGGAAGAAAAATGCCTGTTCGGATTCCTCTTTGAAATATGGAAGGACGAAATGCGGATTGGGCTATACTGCTCCTACTCCTTTCATAAATATTGTCCATGAAGATCCCGAATCTGATGAAGATAAGAGATCTGATTCTTCTAGTACTATCTTGGGATTCGATACAAGTATCGGTGACTTCTACTGCAATATTCTGTCTTCCAACATTTTCTATTGACTGAAGAAAGTGATGAAGACGAAGAAGAATTTGAAATCTCACCTGAATCAGAACAATGGGCCCAAAGGTTAGATAATCAATGGGAATTCCGATTTGAGCAAAAAGAACCTCCGACTGAAGATAAACTTGTTCAAATAGATGTTGGTGAAGAGGGATCCCCAAACCAATATTCATCAGTGAAAGTCTTTCAGAAGCTGATAAACAAGACATGATCAAGCTCATTCGTGATTACATCGATGTCTTTGCTTGGAGTTATGAAGATATGCCAGGGCTTGATCCTCAAATCGCAACTCAAAACTCAATATCTTGCCGAATACAAAACCGGTCAAACAACAACAGCGATGATTTCGTCCAGATATGGATGCAATTGAAGCTGAAGTCAATAAACTCATTACCTCCGGGTTTATTAGAGAGGAACAACATCCCGATTGGGTGGCTAATATTGTTCTGTTCTTAAAAAGACTGGCAAGATCAGAGTATGCATAGACTTCCGCGATCTCAATACGGCATGTCCTAAAGACGAATTCCTCTACCAATCACTGATGTCATGGTTGATAATACCTGTGGATTTGAACGAATGTCATTCATGGACGGGTATTCTGGGTACAATCAGATCAAAATGTTTCCAGATGAGAAGCACACTTCTTTCAGAACGCCGATTGGTACATACTGTTATACAGTTATGCCATTCGGTCTCAAGAATGCAGGAGCAACTTATCAACGAGCTATGAGCACTATATTCCGTGAACATTTGTGGAAAACAGTCGAATGCTATGTTGATGATATTGCAGTCAAAAGTCGACAAAAGGAGGATCATATCCAAGATTTGAAGACTATTTTGATCTAATGCGTAAGCATCAATTAAAGATGAACCCTACTAAGTCCTTCTTAGGCGTCTCTAGTGGTAAATTTCTCGCTTCGTCATTACCTCTAAAGGTATACACGTGGATCCCGAGAAGATCAAAGCCATCCAAGAGATGCGTCCTCCACGCACCTTAAAAGAGCTACGAGGATTTCAAGGAAGAATCTATATCAGAGATTCATCTCTAATTTATCAGGACGTGCAGACCATTCAACAAACTTATGAAAAAGGTGTCTCTTTTGTCTGGAATGATGAATGTCAGAAAGCATTCGATGATATAAAATAATATCTGATGAGCCCACCAGTATTGGTACCTCCCGTCTCAGGAATACCGTTCCTCCTCTATACTCAAGCAATGAGTCATTCATTGGGTGCATTACTCGCTCAAAAGAATCAAAATGGCCATGAACAAGCCATTTATTATCTCAGTCGTACTATAACCGGAGCTGAACCTCGATATTCACCGATCGAAAAAGAATGTCTAGCCTTGATGTTTGCTGTCCAAAAGACACGTCATTATATCATTGGCCAGACTATTCATGTCATCTCCAGGATCAATCCTATACGGATCATGATGAAAAACCCAGTATTTTGAATTCTCGATTGGCTAACTGGAGAATCCTACTTGCTCAGTATGACATGCACTATATTCCTCAGAAATCAGTCAAAGGACAAGCTTTAGCTGATTTTCTGGCTGCTCACTCAATTCCAAAAATTAAAACTCTATGATGAAATCCCAGATGAAGTCCTAGATTCAAATCAAATTGCTGAAGAAGATCCTACTTGGCGTCTATTCTTTGATGGAGCATCAAGAATTGGTCCTAATGGTGATATTATCGCTGGAGTTGGAATTGTTCTTGTATCGCCAGAAGGTCTTGCTATCCAAAGAGCTTATTCTCTTGATCAGCCATGTTCAAACAATATAGCTGAGTATAATGCACTACTTATTGGTCTTCAACTCGCTAAAGATCTGAATATTCAACATTTGGAGGCGTATGGAGACTCTAAACTCATTGTCAATCAGATCAGGGGTACTTATGAAGTTCGTCATCAAGATCTGGTCTCTTATCATAGAGCAGCTATATCTATGGCTTCTTCGTTTGAAGAATTCTTCATTGAACATGTTAGGCGAGCATGTAACACAGAAGCTGATGCTCTTGCTAATCTTGCGGCGGTGCTGGCTATTCCAATCAGACGACAACAAATGATTGTTGTTATAATCGAGAATTATCATCTTGAAAATAACTTGACTCTAGGACTTCCAGTTGACATTGAAGAATCAACATCTCATGACGTCAACATAACAAGAGGATTTGGATTCAGTCGTAAATCGATGTCATCTTCATCTGATTCTAGCATGGAATTTATCTTCAGTAACTTGACCGAGAATCATAATACGGATAAAGATTGGAGACTTCCTTTCTTAGATTTCGTATTATGATATTCTTCCGGATGATCCGAGTGAGGCAGCATCTATCAGACGACATCACTCAGATTCTACTACAATCATACAACAAAGACCTTATATCGTCGAGCTTATGATGGTTTACTTCTTCGATGTGTTGCTGGTGACGAGGCTCAACAAATTATCCGTGAAGCACATGATGAAATCTGTGGAGCGCATCAGCCAGGACCAAAACTTCAAGACCGTATTCGACGTATGGATTATTATTGGCCCACTATAGTATCTGATGCCATCGAATATGCAAAGAAGTGTAAAGATTGTCAAATCCATGCAGATTTTATTCATCAACCTCGGAATTTCTACATCCGACGGCACCATCATGGCCCTTCGAAGCTTGGGGTATGGACATTGTCGGTCCGATCAATCCGCCGTCATCTAAAGGTCATCGGTTTATTCTTGTAATAACTGATTACTTCTCCAAATGGGCCGAAGCTATTCCTTTATCTGAAGTTAAGACGTCCAATGTATCAGCTTTATTAAGCACCACGTCATCTACATTTGGTGTTCCTCGACGCATTATTCATGATAATGGACCACAGTTCGTCAGTCAGAAATTTACTCGATTCTGTGACGATCACCGGATCAACAATGTGGCTTCTACCACATATAATCCGGCAGCTAACGGATTAGCAGAAGCTTTCAACAAGACTATCATCAAACTCCTAAAGAAGTTTGTCTCCACTAACAAACGTAATTGGAGTGACAAGCTCGGTGAATGTTTTGGGCTTATCGCACTACAGTTCGTAATGCTACCAAATGTACACCTTTCTCTCTGGTGTATGGTTGCGAAGCTGTTCTTCCATTAGAGATTCAAATTCCTTCTTTAAGGATAGCAATCGCTTATGAACTCACTGCTGAAAATAACGATCGTCTTCGACTTCAGGAATTAGAAGCTCTTGATGAAAAGCGATTATCTGCTCAACAGAATATTGAATTCTATCAAGCTAGAATTTCAAGAGCTTTTAATAAGAAAGTCAGAGTTCGATCGTATCAAAAAGGAGAACTTGTTCTAACAGTCAGACGTCCTATGACTATGACTCATATGAGTAAGGACAAATTTGACGCAAAGTGGGAAGGTCCCTATATTGTGAGCAGAGTTTTCTCAAATAGAGCTTATCAACTCTCAGAATTGGATGGTCGAAAAGTTTTGATGCCTATTAATGGCAAATTCTTAAGAAGTACTATGTATAAATAAATACTTGTAATCATCAGGCAAATGCATGTTTAAAATAAATATTTTATTTATTTTATCATGAATGATGGTACATGATATTAAGGAAGATCACTATCATCCTTCTCTACATTTGGACGTGGGCCACTACCGTCCTTCTCAAAGACATGATCAGCAAAAGTGCCGAGAACTTCATTGCTGGAACCCACGAGGAACTTGCAAGCAGCCATCCTCATGGCTTCTTCTTCAGTCTCCTGGTTCGAGCAAGAAGTCCAGAATGTCCCTTGGTGGCTTGGGTGCAGACGAACCTTCGCCTGCTTCCGTCTTCTTCGATTGAACTGGATCAGCAGGGTGTTCTTCAGTGCCTTTCTGAACCTTTGAGGTAGTCTCAGTCTTTTGGATGCTTCTCCAGATGACATTTTTATGTTGAGGAGTAGAAGTATTCGTTTTGTCAGATTTTTGCTATATTTATAGGCAGAAGTTCCTCAAATAGTGAAGCGTTACATTCATTCGACGTTTCACATATTCATTAATGCTTGACGGTTCATCCGTTTATTTCTCACATTCATCAGACGGTTCGCCCGTTCATTAATACTTGACGGTTCATCCGTTCATTATTACATTCATTCGACAGTTTCCATCATTATTTCCTAACGGTTCGTCCGTTCATAATCTTCTATCAATTCATTAGGTGAGGATTCGTTATTTATCATTTTCATAACCTCTGAATCAATTCCGAATCTACTTACTCATTTGTCATGTTTTGACCTATGCATAGAAATCAATCTATTTTTTTTGAGTTCCTATATTATCACGTCCATAATATCTCTGATAATATCATACTCTAAAACAGAAAAGATGATTTTATTATCTATCATGTCCACAATTCATCCACAAATACAAATTATTGAGCATAGAAGAATTGTCATTTCCATTCTCATTTCACCATAAAAAGCCTATTACATTTTCTTAGACTTTCTTACAAATCATAATGGAAATCTATTACAATCTTGGATTTTCATTCTACACCACAACAATAACCTAATAGAGATCTATCTTCTTTGGATCTTCTCCGTCGGACCTTCTCCGTCAGGTTCGTTGTTGGTGGCAATTCCTGACTATCTGGGTCCCAGTCACGACCAGATCAGCAGGAATCAAACTCTGGTCTCCTCTCTCAGACAAGAGGACAACCACAGAGTATGGCAGCCCGAAGTAGTGGTGCTACCAATACAATTGGTGGATGAGGGTAACCTCTCAAGGAAGATAGGAATGTATTCCACATTGGGATACAATTTCTAGTTCTGCCTTGAAAGGAACTCTACTACCCGATTTCTCGGTAGTAGACTTGACTCCACCATCCAACTCTCGTGTATAAAGGCTCTTCCTACCATCTGAGGAAGACCTTCTATCCCACGAAGAGTTCTGAGTTGTCTGATTTACGCGTCAAAAGCGTATGAGCTCCCTGATGTAGATGTCAGCAGGATATTCTCCACAGCATCCACATCCCAATGCCAGTTCTGAAGAAAATTTTCATCCAAGTTTCTGCAGAAATTAAGAAGAAAAAGATTAGATCAACAGAAATCATTCAGCGTGCATTTATCAAACAAATACAGGCGTGTATTGTTCAAATCAGAAATCAAAAACGAAAAGTCTATCTTCAACAGCAACAAAATATTACGCGTACTACGTGACTTACCTTCAAGTTTGGTGCTAAGGATTGGCAAACTCATGTTTGATACAGTGCACAGAAGTGAACATTAGAAAACATTGCTTTCCTGTTTGAGAGTGAAATCTCCCAAAAATTCATTCTCAGAGAAGAAGAAGAAGAATGGGGGATGAGTATCTGTGAAACTCTTCTATCTATTTAAAGGGCAAAGTACAAGTCTATTCTTGGAAAAGATCCGCATAAATAGCGCTCGTAAACTGTAGAATGAGTGTCACGTGTGCTTTGGAAAACAGTGCAACATTGGAAACAGTCAAAGAGTGTTGATTAATATTTTCATTAAGGCACACAGATCAAACACAAAAGTTGTACTTCATTTCTTAAGACAGGCACTGATGGCCTTACAAAAGACAAAACAAAAAGTGCAACAAAAGCATAAAAGTCACGCTCTATTTCCCAAAGCGACTGAGCTTGGTGCCTAGTTCTTCTATGCTCCTAACTCCCAGACGGTGCAACAGAGCTTTAAACATTTCACGCTGCTCTATAAGGCTGCGCCCATCAGAAGAGTACGAGCCATCCAAGCCAAAATAGCTCAAGAAATTCTTGGCTAGTTGCAAGGGATCATCTTTGAGCTCGAAGACAAGGGGCTCTGGCTCTTCACCCCCAAAAGTGGGGTCACCATGGGAATAAAAGCCCAACTTGCGTGCTTCTTCCTCAGCTTTCTCCTTTGGTGTCATATTGACGTAAGATGAAGATTAAAAATGAAACTTCTTCCGGTTTATAACAGAGTTTTGCCGGCGGTTCATATTCCACCATAAATTGGATACAATCAGTCTCGGAGAACGAAGAGTCATCATGACATTAAATAAGTTTATTTGGATGTTTTCAAAGAACTTCGAAGTCTTTTCGACTTTCGAAAAATTTGAAGTCATCTTAGCGTGACTAAATCCATTTATCATCTCTATTTCAAAGTATTTCGAAATAATTTATCATTTTTCGAAAAATTTGAAGGGGGTTTTGTAGGCCTTAAAAATGAAAGTCACGCTAAGTTGATCAGAACAAGTCCAAACAGTCACGCTGAGTTGATTAGGATAAAGTCAAAAGTCACGCTCAGTTGATCCAGACAATATAAACAAATCACGCTGGAGACAGCTCATCATTTGTCAGAGAGTAATTATGACTGACAGCACGACAGTTGAAGAATGTCTCTTTGTATGCCACGTATGCACAGAATTCGAGAGATCATCGCCGTTTATTGCGTGATTTTCGAAATCTCTTCAGCAAGACTCAGCCTTCGTCGAGTTGGCGTACCAAAAAGGGTTTTGTCATTTAATACGACTGATAAAGCAATCACTGTCAGAGATTTTGTGTCAGTCGAGACACGCTGAATCAAGAAAGCTGGCAGTTCTATCTCAAGTCTGCATGTATTTGTGATCTTCATCTCAAGTTTGCGTGGATTCTGAAGTTTTCTTCCTCAAGTTGCATGGATTTTGAAGCTCTTTGCCTCGAGTCTGCGTGGATCCTGAAGCTTCCTGCCCCAAGTTTGCGTGGATTTGAAGCTTTCTACACCGAGTTTGCGTGGATTTCGTCTTCAACAAGTCTGCGTGGATTTCATCAAATTGGAGTACGTGGCAGCCATGCCACTGATCTCTTCTGCGTGTCCTGTAACTTGCACACGACTCATGCATGATTGGCATGTGTCCAACAGTTACAAGCACGTCCAGTAACTGCTCACAGCCTTGCGTATGTTAAATCCTGCGTGATTTTTAACTAGGCACAGGCTGTGAAGACAGTTATCTTTTCAGTATTATTTTGACTCTATAAATAGAGTTTTTTCTTATTCATTGTACAGATACACTGATATCTACTGTCAAATTTTGAGAGCTTTTCTTCTTCGCATAGTCCAAGGGATAAAGCGATCGTCTTCTAGATCGGATTCTACAGTTGTAATTTTCCCAGAAACACAACAAATAAAGAGAATTTCTTTATGGAAAACAACCCAGTATAGGTCTTACCCATATTTTGCTTGTTGACCTTGTATGTTGCCTAGGTAGTGGCTTCGACCATGGTTGTTGGAGGTTTGACCTAGGAGGAGTAGCCCATCTAAATTTCGAGGACGAAATAATTTTAAGGTGGGTAGACTTGGTATTTTGAAATTTATTATTTATTATTTATTAGTGTTACTTTAGTCATAATATGATTTTTGTGATTTTTAGTTAAGTTAAACCATTTTCTAAGTCATGACTTATGACTTTGTGACTTACTAGCACAACCTTAGTGTAAACCCTAGTTTTTCATAACCTAGAGACTAACCATGATCATGTGAGCCTAGCCATAGGCTTAGAACATCAAATTAGGGCTTTTAGTCTAAAGGGTATTTTGGTAATTTTTTAG
>JANAVB010000194.1:9796850-9807946 GCA_029216955.1 Iris pallida
AAGTTGAAGGAGCTTCAAGGAGTTTTGATGCAGAATGTTGCACTTTAGGCCAGATTCGCCATAGAAATCTTGTAATATCATCAGTACTTGTTCAAACTTGGAGTTCAAGGCATTAGTTCTCGAGTTCATGCTAAATCAAAGTCTAGACAAGTGGTTGTACTCTGAAAACCAATGCTTGACCCTACTCCAAAGGATAAACATAATGTTGGATGTGTCCTTGGGCTTAGATTACCTTCATCACCAACATCCTCATGTCATTGTACATTGTGATCTGAAGCCTAGCAACATTCTGTTGGACGAAAACGTGGTCGCAAAAATAAGCGACTTTCGCATTGCCAAACTGATGCTCGTTGACAACAACTCTACAACGCCGACTAACAACATTGTGGTGTGTTTTGCCTTTGGACTAGAAAGATAGTCCCACATCGGCTACACCAAATGGTGAGTATCTCAATATAATGCATTGCTTGTGTTGAGGTGTGCACATGAGGTGTAGTGGGACACAAGTTTGTGCCATGTGGGAGTATTTTCCTAGAAGGAAAAAGGATTAAATCCAACAAGGATGCAAGTTAATTTTTGTTGTGGACTCGGACTCGGACACGGACTCCAGAATGTCTCATGCATGCACGGGAGTGTTCGGGGGGTAGGCGTGGACTGGCACACTTCTATGATGATTGTGGGATGATCTAAAATATTAAACTCTATTTTTGAGTATTGGTATTTTAGTCCCACATCGGATAGGAGAAGAGGTAAAGTCTCAACTCCACTCTATAAATAGAGCCCCTTGGCCTCCTTTGAAAGATGCACCAAGAAGAGAGTTGAGGGAGTCTGTTAAGTCCAGGAAGCCCGTTCAAGTCTCAAATATTGACTTACGAGCGTTCCAGAAGTTCTTCGTGAACTTGCTGGTTCCTGGAAGCTGTTCGTGCTCGTGTGGGGCGAATAAAGCTTTGAGCAACGGTGGTTCATTCACCCCAGCATCTCATTCTCGCCTGTCATCGCTGCTGTTGCCTTTTACAGTAACTTCTTTTAGAAGCTCTACTGTCGATAGTTGCTTGCACAAAGTCTCTTTAGATTTTTGTGTATTACGTAGAATCTTTTTAGATCCTCATAATTCAGAATCCTCCAGGATCTCTGTTGCACATCTTCTTTAAGGTGCTACATTTGAAACGTTGTGTGTACAATTGTTTCAGTTTCAGAATTTTCCATCAAAAATTGTGCCTCGGCACTGACAATATCAAAGCTTTATTGAGAAGATGGATAATTCTCGTGCTTCGCTCATCGATACCGGCTTTAACATGTTGGAGAAATTCGATGGCCAACACTTCCAGAATTGGAGACGAAAGGTCACTTTAAATCTTCAACTCGTGAATGTTGATCACGTGCTGTCAGAAGAAGAACCGATCATTCCAACCACTGGATCTGCTGCGGCTGTGGTCGCTGCTACGACCAAGCAATCGAAGTGGAAGAGAGAAAACAGTATATGCAAACTACTGATACTGTAGTGCCCCGTCCCGCAAAGTCAATCGGAGGAATCGAAACGCCGACGGCGTTCGGCCTTAGCCTTGCAATGGCTTGCACGGAGACATCACTCAGGTGGGGTAGTTTCGGTGAACTCTCCTCATCTTTGCCTTCACATAATAAATCGTATTTGAACTTGCACAAGTTAGGCTTGGTAATAAAAAGCTACGCATCCACATAGCTAAGGGAATAATCCCGACGGTTTGAATCAAGTTAGAACATGGAAAATGTCCCACGATCGGCTTAGAGTTGGTACACGGCGTGCTTTGAAAAATGACACTCGGTCCTTCGTCCTGTGGCTTGGGAGAAGGAAAGTTGGTCTTTGGTGCAAAAGCTGAGAGTTAGCCTAAGTCATAGGCGTCGCCCGCACAAATGCTTGCTAAAGCATGCACGGTCCTGTCCCGCAAGGCTTGACATAGCCTTTTCTTGTCCCTTGGGTTATGTTGTAGGCTTGAGTGAGTTAGGCAAAGTTATGCCGGTCGACCTAAGTTATTCTACGTGCTGTCCGCTCATTATGCGGTTGTCAAGACAAATAGTCCCACGACCCCAAGGCCCATCATATGAAGTATGACTTGGTCGATAGCGTTGCATAGAACACGAGTCGGTTTAGAGGCACGAGCCACGGTTGGTTTATTGGAAAGTTAGCCACGGTCTATGGCATTTAAGGAACACGTTTGGTTTAAGTTAAGTTGGAAGGCTACGTAGTAGTCGTTCCCTCGAGTTCAAAGAAGTTCGAGGCGGCCCCTCGGTTGGGAGTTTCGCGTTCCTATCCACGTTAAGTAGTTCGAGGCGGTCCCTCGGTCGGGAGTCTCGCGTTCCTATCTACGTTGAGAAGTATAAAATGGTCCAGAAATGAGGAAGTGGGTCGAGTCTGCATGGTCATTGGACAACTTGTGTACCGGTGCACAAGGGTTTTGATTTTGTTCCTCAGACAGTTGCCGCGGCCACGGGACTGATCTGGCCTAGGAGGAACACGTGCCTACGGGACCCTTGGACGGGGTGCGACCTACCCAAGGGGTGCACCGTAGAGCGGGTATTAGGGGAAATTCGGCGAGTTCGTGCCTCGTTATATACGAACGTACCCTAATATCCAATGGAGGTCCAATATAGCTTGTCGTGCTAGTGACCAAGTTCATATAGATGTTGGCATGGCGGCGATAATCCGCGAGTGTGCCTTTGGATTTAGTCGAGTATTGAGTGCGCTATATCAAGGAGTCGAGTTGAAGGTGTATGTACAAGTTAAAAACATAATGTTGGGCCTAAGATTTGGTATCAACGTAGGCGTCGTGCTTCGGCACGAGTTGTGGCGTCGAGTGTAAAGTCGAGAAGGGCCGTAGGGCAAGTTGGTTGAAAGTTACGTCGAGTTGCTGGGCACGACCTCAAAAACGAGGCACGGCCGCGTTGTTCCAAGACAAGTCTGAGTCGATATGTTGACATTGTAAGAAAACGACAAGGTTTCGAGACTTGAAGATAAGTATTATCAGTACGATAGCACGGTCACACGAAAATGAAGTCTATCGTGTAGTTGCATCCCTGATTTTGGCCGTAAGGCAAACACGACTTGATAGGTTAACGTTGTTGACACGAGGAGTGGTCTAGGTACAAAGTATGAGTTAACGTTGACATTGCAAGTACGGGATGGTTCTGACACAAGTTGTGCTAAGGCGCCGGTCCTAAAACTGATCCTAAGGCAAGAATAGAAAGACAATCGAAAAAGGGTTTATGTTGCACAAAGTAAATGAAACGTGTAGGTTTTGTATGGGTGGACGAGGAGCTCACTCCACCAGTATAGTGGTACTGACACCCACACAGTGTTTCATGTGCAGGCACAGGTAGAAGCTCGTGGCGCGGAGCTCGCTTGGATGCGTCGAGGCACGGAGTTCCTTGGCGATTCGAAGCGTACGGCCGCATGGAATCGAAGACTTATAGGGACATAATGTATGGACATCGCCTTCCGAAGCTTCCGCTGGATTCAAGTATTGAATTGGAGATGAGAGAGAGCAGAGTGATTTGTAATGTGAGGCGAGTGTATTGAGTGATTGTAATCTCGGCCTTGCGCCCCCAATGTAACCGTTGTTTCGATATCAATAAAGATCATCTTTTCAATAAGTTGTATTTTGTTCTAAATTTCCGCTGCGTGTTCAATGTCTTTGCTTGGGACTTCTGTGCGACGACCTCGTCGCATCCGCTGTAATCGGCCGTTATGGAACCCGTCTTGCATGAGCGCAATCTAGGCTCATGCGGCATCACGCCTTAGCGAGGACGATCGCTCCTACGGGAGCGGGGCGTGACTGATACTCAATTCCATGGAAGACTCTCTGGCAGAGTCCTACTCCAAGAAGACATCAGCCAAAGAGATATGGGACTCCTTGGGAAAGCTCTATGAAGATGACGAGAACGGTCCAAGATCTTCATGGTAGAAAAATACCACAAGTGGACCTTCGAAGACGAGAAGGCGATGCTGCCCCAAGTGAAGGAGTTTCTGAAGTTGCGTCAGAAACTAGAAGACGAGAACATGCCCCTCGTCGACAAGTTTGTCGTTGGAGGGATCGTCGCAAAACTTCCTACAGAATGGAGCAACTTCTATGCAAGGATACATCGAAAGAAGATGGAAATTAGCTTGGAAGATTTGTTGCAAGAGATCCATGTTTGGATGAGATGCGCTCTCAACAGAAGATGGATACTCTGTCCAAACAACTGGCGAAGGCAAATCTGGTCCAAAACAGAGAGTACCAGGGGAAGCAGGCTGCTTCTCATCGCAAAAAGAAGGACTTCGCGAATCTGAAAGAGAAGGGTCCTACTTTCAAGCAGCAGAAGTCCAAGTCCCATGTGACTTGCTTCAATTGTGGCAAGAAGGGCCACTACAAATCCGAATGCAAGTCCAAGCCCAAAAAACAAGGTGAGCCTAGTAAGGTTTCTATGATTACTAATCTAGTTGCCATGATAGCACAGGTTGCAACTGTGGGGGCTGACTTGGACTGGTGGATAGACACTGGTGCGACCTGCCATGTCTGTTCAGACAAAGACTAGTTCGTCTCTTATGAGCCAACTTCAGAGAAGGTCATAATGGCAAACCAGGCACAAGCTGAAGTACTGGAGATCAGGACAGTGGAGCTGAAACTCACATCGGGGAACACTCTTACTCTTCAAGGTGTGAAGCATGTTCCAGTAATTGCTAAGAACCTGATCTCTGGAAGTCTGCTCTGCAACGCAGGCTTGAGGATGGACATCAATGCTGGCCAGTTGGTGATGTCCAAGAAGGGTACATTCTTCGGGAAAGCTTTCCAAACTGAAGGAATGTACAAGATTCAGCTTGTTGTAACCCTGCATTAATATAAATGCAATCACTTTTTCTGATTCTCTTGAGTTGTGGCATAATAGGCTAGGACATGTTCATTGTAAAAGGATTAACAGAATGTCTAATCTAGGACTTATCTCCAAGTGTGGGGGTAAGGTAGAGAAATGCGAAGTATGTGCTCAGACAAAGATCACAAGGAAACCCTTTCACAGGGTCCATCGAAGCACAGATCTTCTGGAGTTGGTTCACTCAGATAGCTGTGACTTCAAACAATTCTCTACAAAGGCCGGGATGAAGTATTTTATTACTTTCATCGATGACTTCTCAAAGTATGCTTTCGTCTACTTGCTCAAGTCTAAAGACGAAGCATTCGAGAAGTTCAAGGAGTTCAAGGCCGAGGCTGAGCGGCAAACTGGACAACAACTCAAGAGGTTAAGGAGTGATCGAGGCGGGGAGTATCGGTCTCATGAATTCTTATCATTCTGCAAAGAACATGGAATCATCAATGAGACAACGGCTTCGTACTCTCCTCAATCCAACGGAGTAGCAGAAAGGAAGAACAGAACGTTGACAGAGATGATGAACTCCATGCTGTTGACTACGGGTCTTCCAAAGTGTTACTGGTCAGAAGCTGTACTAACGACAACGTTCATTCTGAACAGAGTGCCATATGCAACTTCTGACATAACTCCTCATGAACTCTGGTTCAAAGTCAGACCTAACTTGAATGTCATTCGAGTGGGGGTGTCTGGATTATGTGAAGCTCCCGGATCTGAAGATTCAGAAGCTGGGGACAAGGACTACGAAGGCGATCTTCTTGGGGTATGCCGAGAAGAGTGATGCTCAGAGATTCCTTGATATCGAGTTAAACCATATCATCGAATCTCGCGATGGTGAATACTTTGAAGACAAGTTTGCAAAACACAAGAATATTGTTCTCGCAGATCTTTCGGAGAATGATGAGGGTACAAAGCAGACAGAAGTCTTTAATAAACCAGTAGTCCAAGATGAAGCTGTCGTCAAGGAGACACCAGCTGAACCAGAACTCGCTGAGCCGTCAACTAAGCGAATGAGGAGGCCGAAAGACTTCGAAGATGACTTCGTCACCTATCATGTGGAAGCAGATCCGTTTACCTATGATGAGGCGATGAAGACCAGAGATGCTGTATTCTGGAAGGAGGCGATAGACAACGAGATTGACTCAATCACCTCCAACAACACATGGGTATTGGTTGACCTGCCAGAAGGAGCAAGACCCATCGGATGCAAATGGATCTTCAAGAAGAAGATGAAAGTAGATGGAACCATTGACAAGTTCAAGGCCAGGCTAGTGGCCAAGGGGTTTGCTCAGAAGCAGGGGATCGACTACTTTGATACTTATGCTCCAGTAGCTCGGATGACAACCATCAGATTGCTAATTGCTCTAGCAGCAATACACAAGCTGGTGATACATCAGATGGATGTGAAAACGGCATTCCTTAATGGCGAGCTGACCGAAGAGATCTACATGCAGCAACCAGAAGGTTTGTCGTCAGAGGTCTGGAAGACAAAGTCTGCAAGTTGATGAAGTCTCTGTATGGTTTGAAACAAGCTCCCAAAATATGGCATAAAAAGTTTGACATGGTGATAAGGTCAAATAGCTACAGGATCAGTGAAACAGACAAGTGTGTCTATACGAAGTTTGCTGAAGGAAGAGGAGTAATCGTTTGTCTTTACGTGGACGACATGCTAATCTTAGGTACGGATTTAAGCTGCGTCACAGAGACAAAAAAATTCCTTTCGACCAAGTTCAGTATGAAGGACTTGGGGGATGCCGACGTAATCTTGGGGCTCAAGATCATCCGGACAGGCACTGGAATAGCGCTGTCACAATCTCATTATATTGAGAAGATGCTCACTCACTACGGGTATCAAGATCTTCCTTTTATTGATACACCGTACCGGAGTGATCAGAAGCTGGAGCCAAATTCGAGGGAAAACATCAGACAGTTGGAGTACGCTAGCATCATCGGAAGCTTGATGTACGCTACTACTGCCACAAGGCCTGACATAGCTTTTGTAGTGGGAATGCTGAGTCGGTTCACTAGCAATCCAGGCATTGAGCATGGAAAGCTGTGAAGCGTGTTATGAGATATCTCAAGAAAACTCAGACATATGCACTTTTCTACAGCGGAGATCCGTCAGTAGTGGAAGGCTTCAGTGATGCTAGCTGGTGTTCAGATATGGAGAGCGAGTATTCCACAGGTGGATTCGTATTCGCCATGGACGGAGCTGCTATATCGTAGAAGTCGAAGAAGCAGACTATGTTATCTCGCTCCTCCATGGAATCTGAATTCTTTGCATTGGATGCTGCTGTAGATAAAGCAGAGTGGCTTCGGGAGCTCATGTATGATCTTCCGGTGGTTGGGGCTCAGATACCGGCAATACCGATATACTGTGACAACCAGGCGGCAGCAGCAGTGGCATCAAATGAACTCTTCAACGGAAAAAAGAGAACGGTGCGATGAAGACAGAGCAGTACACGATCTTATCAAGAGGTGTTATTGCAGTGATTGATGTTCGGAGTCAGGAGAACCTGGCGGATCTGTTCACCAAGGGCCTCAAGCGCCAGCTGGTCGATGACACAGCTTGTAAAATGGGCTTGAAGGCATTCTGATATTGTATTATTACATTCCTACCATAAAGTTTTATGCTATTAGTTCAAAGAGAAATCTACTAGGCATCTAGCTTTTGGTTCAAGAGGGACTATTAACCAGAAGAATATCAGGAAAGGTGGGTACTTGTCCTCTGTGATATGGAGAAGTTACGGACCTACAACCACTATTGTCTACTGTTGTTTTCTGCGAAAAACGGATCCTATGGGAAGGTTGGCTTAAATGCCTTAATGAGTTCTCAAGCAGAGTGAATGCCTGGAGTACTTTACAGGAAGCACGGTAGTTGTAGTGACCCGCTCCGCCCTAGCGGAACGCCGATTCAAACGGCAAGTGCAACGACTCGAATGAGCCGTCGACCCGAAGAGTTGGCATCGACCTGATGAAGTATCGATGCAAAGCTTACATTGGCCCGTCAAGATGAATCCAGACTTAGACTTTCAAGGCGCACTTGGAGTGTCGTTCGGCCGATGCGAACATCGCTAAGGTGGGTGGCTCCGATGAACCCGTCTGTGCTTAGCATAGACACATAACAATACGGACACTATCACGAGAATCGCTAGGCGATAACCTCTCGCATGCTAATAAAGGACTCAACGCACCTAGCTAAGGGAATAATCCCATCATGTATGCTTGTATAGAATATGGAAAGGAACATGAAAAAATATGAGAACTCTCGCACCGCGCTTCACGCTCGTGCTAAGGCACAAGCTTACTTTCGATTACCTTATGCGTCCAACAATGAAACAACGAATGGGTTACAACAATGAAACGGGAAGGCTATCAACATAGTCGTTCCGAGTAGAGTATAGTAACATTGAAAGACTATAGGACCGATGGGTCGCCAAGGCGACTCCCGTACTGGGAGTTGCATAATGTATTAATGAAAGAATGAATGAATAAGTAAATGAATGAATCAATGAACAATGAACAAGTGAAAGAAGGAAAGAATAAATGAAAGATAAGAAAGGAAAGAATGGTTAGCGACAGGTGTGACGGGCACGTGCAACGGGGCTCGCTACCCGTGCTGCACGGACGCCAACCTGGTCGATAACGCATTATGGCTAAGGGTTAGCCTAGGCTCAAGACAGCCGTTAAGTTAAATGACAATAAAATACGAAATAGTCGTGGACGGCTCGTGCACGAGCGAAAAGGGATTCCAAGGACAACGAACGACGATTTGTGGCCGGCCTAGGCGGAATCATGGCCTACGGGCGGACAGAATGCGGGCTTGGGCACATAACCAAACGTAGGACCGGTATTCAATAGTCTATCGGGGTGTACCAGCCATCATGCTTGATAGATGAGAATGCCACAGGGGAAATGTCCAAAATGACTGACTTGCCAGCGACCGGTGCATATAGATTTAAGTGGGCTTTGCTGGTGGCAATCCACGTGCAAGTCCTTGCATTGAAATCAAAGTAATCTAAGTTAACTGAACAAGTGCCTTCTGAACAAGTTTAAATATAACCCACCAGATAATCAAGAGTAGTTCGGCAAAGGAGTTACAAAACATGCCTACGACGTGCTAGAAACTGAGGCAGGAACACGCCCTTGATATTGAATGTTCCCAAGAATTACGTTATGACATTACACATGAATTGTTGACTAACTTGGTTACATTGAACAGGGAAGGCCAGACGGTAAGTATGGGTAAGTTATGCATGTATTTCCATGCGACACTTGTATTCGACAACACGAGATAGGCTATGAAATATGCCATGAAACTGATCCTAAGGCAAGATTAGAAAGAAATGAATGATAGAGATGCACAAAAGTAAATGGAACGTGTTCGGTAATGATAGCATTGTGGACGAGCTAGCCTCCCCCAGTGCATAACAATGTACTGATAACCCCACAGTCTACTTGCAGGATGCAGGTATCATCGGCGGGTGCGGAGCTTCCATCGAACGTGCTAAGGCACGGAGCTATCTCTGGAGCCTTGGAGCGTTGCAAGGAGCTGAAGCCCTAACAGGACATAATGTATCGGAACATCGCCATGAATCATTCCATCTTGTAAGCCACTTGGCACGCCTTTATGTTTCAGAGAGAGAGCTTGAACGATTTGTAATATCGGCCTAGCGCCGCTTGTAAACTTCTTGAATATCAATAAAGAGATTGCATTCGTTTCAAATTTGTGTTCATTTACTTTCCGCTGCAAATGGGGACACTCTGTGCGACTCTGTTGCCTAACAAATCGGCCGTTTCTGGACTTGGCCTTGTACGGGCGCAACATAGGCTCGTGCGCATCACGCCTTAGTGAGGACGATCGCTCCTACGGGAGCGGGGCGTGACAGTAGTGCAGCACTACAAGGAGTGTAACTCTATGTACAGTGAGGTGACTTCACCATGAGGTTCCCAGGTAAGGGTAATGCCTGGCTTTGCAAGCCAAGTCACAGCGGAGTAGTACCGCAAATAGGCAGGTAGCCTAATGATGTATGATAATCGTAATAAAGAGAGGTAGACAGCACTACAAAGAGGACGATGTCCTCATGTTACAGTGGCATGACACCACGAAGAGGTACCAGTTAGGATAAAGCCTCGGCTTCGTAAGCCATGTCATAGCGACGTAACACCGCACGGAAGCGCAAGGCTTCATGCTGGGTAGTTTGGCACTACAAAGGGGCTTGTGACCTCATGCTACAGTAGTATGACACTACGATGAGGTACCCAGGGGGGTAAAGCCTCAGCTTTAAGCCATGTCATAGCGGCGTAGCACCGCAAAGAAGCACAATGCTTCATGCCATGACTCTTTATAAAGAACTCACCTATAGTGTAGGACAGAGATATCAGGCCGCCTCTTGAGGGTAAACTTGTAGACGTCCAAAAATTATACACTGAAACCAGGCGGCACAAGGCCTTCAATGGCAGCCAGAACACAGTTGATGTCATTATGTGAGTAGAAAGAATTGCAGTTATGGTGCAGAATTCAAGGCTTAGTCCATTCTTGTATCATGCTGTTATTTAACCTATGCGGGAAGATTCAAGTCGCAGCGACATCTCTCCTAATGCATGATGGGTAGTCACTGTGGGGAACGCTCAACCCATATATTGAGATATGTGGGGGATTGTTGGTGTTTTTGCCTTTGGACTAGAAAAGAAAGTCCCACATCGGCTACACCAAATGGTAAGTATCTCAATATAATGCATTGCTTGTGTTGAGGTGTGCACATGAGGTGTAGTGGGACACAAGTTTGTGCCATGTGGGAGTATTTTCCTAGAAGGAAAAAGGATTAAATACAACAAGGATGCAAGTTGATTTTTGTTGTGCGGACTCGGACTCGGACACGGACTCCAGGATGTCTCGTGCATGCACGGGAGTGTTCGGGGGTAGGCGTGGACTGGCACACTTCTATGCTGATTGTGGGATGATCTAAAATATCAACTCTTTTTGAGTATTGGTATTTTAGTCCCACATCGGATAGGAGAAGAGGTGAAGTCTCAACTCCACTATAAATAGAGCCCCTTGGCCTCCTTTGAAAGATGTACCAAGAAGAGGTTGAGGGAGGTCAAGTCCAGGAAGCTCGTTCAAGTCTCAAATATTGACTTACGAGCGTTCCAGAAGTTCTTCGTGAACTTGCTGGTTCCTAGAAGCTGTTCGTGCTCGTGTGGGGCGATAAAGCTTGAGC
>JANAVB010000194.1:9807959-9860459 GCA_029216955.1 Iris pallida
TGATAGATAGATATATATGATATAATATAATATAGATAGATATATATAAAAATATAGATATATATATATATATGATATATATATATATATAGATATATATATATATATATATATATATATACATATATATATAGATATATATATACATATATATATATATATATATATATATATACCTCCGCCGCTTGTTGGCGGTTCCTCCTTCCCGGAGGTAGGCCAGCGGCCGCCCTCCCCAGAGGATGCGCCCCGTCCCCCCTTGGGCCTCCTCCCCCTCCACCTCCTCCCCGAGTCTCGGCGCGTCGGGCCCCCTCGCCCCCCCTCCTCTCCCGTCCGCCCGGCCTCCGCCCTCGCCCAGATGGCCTCCCCCGTCTGTGACCCTTCGGGCTGTGCGCCCTCCGAGCAGCGCACCGCTCCACTCACCGCCGCCCCCTGGGGCCCCCTCCCCTCTTTCCTGTCTCATTTGGGCCGGCTTCCTCCGCCCGGAGGACGCCCCTCTCCCTCCCCTCCCCCGTCCCCGTTCTTCCTCCCCTCACCTACCCACCCTCCCTACCCTCACCCCCCGCCCGCGTCTCTCCGGATCATCCGCCGGATTCCGGCTACGGTCGCTGCGCATGGGCGGGGGGTCCAAGGCACTCTCGTGATGCGTGCCCACCCCTGTGGGCAGGACAGCCCCCCGGGCAGCGTGTCTGTACCACCTTTCGGTTTGCGTGGCCTCGGGCAACATGAGGCGCGTTGGGCAGTATTATCCCCTATGTTTTCAAATTTTCAAAATTTTAATTTATGTATTTTCTACATTGCACTCCAGGGCTTTTTGTGTTTTGGACCCTGGCACCTGTACTGCTCTTTATGAGCCACTATCCCATTCAATAATTTATTGTTTGAAATATATATATATATATATATATATATATATATATATATATATATATATATATATATATATATATATATATATATATATATATATATATATTCACACACACATATAACCAATAATAATAAAATAGTATTATTTAATAATAACCTCAACAATATTGAAAATAAAATAATAATAATAATATTATATCATAATATCCTCAATAAAATAATAATAATAAAATTAATAACGAAATTCAATAACCGATAATGGTGTATATACCATTACGTACAGTCTAATGAACCCAAAATGTTACAGTGACCTACTTTATACAAATTTCATTGAATATCAACTAATAACAATATTTATAATATTAATTTAACAAATGTTTAGAAAATATTTATTAGATCATCAAAATGAAATACAACACAATCATACCAAAATACACCAACACGAATGTCGTTGGACGTACCGCATGACTAATGGACTTGGGCTTGTTACGGGTCCAGTTCGAACTAGCTTGGTACAACCGGGTCTCCTAAACGTCAAATAATATTAATGATGAATAATTAAACTATTATAATGGTCATGTCACAACTTAGCCTGGTTTTTTTTAGTTAGGACATCACTATGGCTCGGCCTTCCTTGGCATAGCTAATACACTAGTCAAGGCACGCCACTGCACTATCAGTGCCACGATTTCTAGTCACCTTGTACTCTAAAACTCCACAAAGACTTAAGTCATCCACCGTAATAATTAACTAAATAATTATTTATAAAAGAATAATTTTAAAAAATCACCATTAAATTAAATAAATGAATAAATAAATATTTAAAAATATATTTTCGGGAATGGGAGCTACAGTAGTCGATAAGTATTTAGCGACGGATAATCCATCGCCAAAGTCACGACTAATTGGCGACAACCTAGCGTCAATGTACGACGGATTAGCGACTGATAATCTATCGCCAACGTTCTGGAAATCATGAAAGATTTCCAGAACCGAAGCGACGGATACCCCGCCGATAATCCGTCGCAAATCCGTCGACCATTAGCGACTATTCGCGACGGATTAGCGACGAATTTTGCGTATCAGAAACTCTCTGATATACGTTTACCGACACATTGTCGACGTATTTTCGACGGACATATCCGTCGGTAAAGTAGCAGTACCATTAACTTCCTGATACTTGATTTGACGAAAAACCGTTGGCCAGTCGTCGCTAATTTTATGAATCATGCTGACGGTAATCCTTCGCTAAGTCGTCGAATGACGACAACTTAGCGACGGATATTTTTGGCGACGGGTTGTTTCCCGACGGATTTTTTCAGCCAAAATCCATCGACGGCCCGTCGCTAAATCCAATTACTGATGAATTAGCGATGGATATGGCCGTCACTATTCCGTTAGATTTTGGTAGTGGTGGAAGGGTAGTAGAACTACCTCTTGGCTATGCAGTTTAAGCTCGCTCATGCAACCAAGGGCTCCGCGCCCGGATCCTCTTATTGTTCGGGTACGAAGCAACGCTATTCAAAGCATCGAGAGGAGTATCCTCCAAGTTCCCCCTGACTATAAAGAGTCTAGACAAAGATGAGTGACGATACAATTTGCTAAAGGGAATCGCATCCATCCCATGGCACGTTAAGACCAAGGTTCGAAGTATCGGTATCGGACCATTCCTATGTGTATTGGGATAGACAGTATCAACAATATCGGCAGTTTCGGATCGGAGTATCGGATATGTTGCTATGCGAAAGCAAATATTTATTAGTAAATTATTAGCATTTTAGAAAATATATTTTATACATTTAGGCTTAATTTTAAGTATTTCAAGTGTTGTTTCTTAGTAGTCTTGAAATTGAATGAATAGTAGTCACCCTTGTCGATTGGTTTACATGAGATAGATAAGTTTTTTTTATTTTACAACCTTACTATGCTTTTACACCCTTGTTGATTGGTCTTTTTTTGTCCAAATTTTTCTTCTCCTCAAATTGACCAAAAAGAGACCTCCCAATGTCGGTATCGGTCAGTATCGACCGGTGTCAGATCGGGATATGCCAAACTGTATCGGTATCGGCCGATACTGCAAAGTATGGTTAAGAGCTTGTTGTATATGATATAACTATTAAAGTTTAACTTCGGTGGAGGCGGATTAATAAGACCTTGTTAAATACTATTGCTAAATAATCAAGAAGAATAACATGTATATATGTGTGTGAATGAAAGTGCATCTGCTCATCCTTTTAATTCTTAACGTATATAAGATAATACAACATCTATGTATTTTCTAGGAAAATAACGACAGTGTCCATCACAGTTTTTTATTGACATCATCTTTCTGTACTATGAGTATCTATGTTGATGAGTACATACACTGATAGGGTACAGGATATTGAAGTTTTTAGATAGGTATAGTTTTAGTTACCTATGTTGTACAAATACGGACGCGGATACTGCTATAGACACGATATGGATATGGACAGCCATTTTCTAAGTCCATGCAACATAGATGAGTACATAAAGATAGGATACTAGGAATAGAAGAGTAAATTAGATGGAACATATGGATGAAATTTATAGCTTGCTTCTAAAGCTGCAATGCAAAAATATGACATGAAAAATAAGATAAATCAATGTTATACCTTTTGTCCTATCAGTTCATGCCCAGAAGTAAAATTGTCCAACCGTGCAGATCCTAGTCTTTCCCGTTGGAAGTATTCCTATACAAAGCCAGATGCAATTAAAGAGATCTAAATAAGTCAATGAGCATGATAGACAAAATATACCCAGATAAAAACTTACCACCAAATCAAATTGAGTTCCCTTTACAAATGCTACAAGTTTTGAAAGCTCTTTTCCAGACATTAAGTAGCTTGCATAGTTCTCCAAGATGTTCTTAACAGAAGCAACATGTGCACTGAGATCTTTGAATGAATTACTGTTACAATAACAAACGATCAGAGAAATTAATTCTCCCAAGGGTTCTATAACCAGTGGTTTAGGAAAATGATGAATGCAATGTTATGGTATACCTTTTTGAGTCAGAGGATTGCCTCCTAGAGGAAGAACGGAACAAAAATAGCCCAAAAATTTAGGAGACATCTTATCAGACTCTGCAGAAGCATTTTCATAGTCTCTCCCAGATCTCAACAAAAACCTTACCTGTGATTGATCAAGAATAATTATACTGTCTAAGACCTAAAAGCGTAGGCTTAATAAGGATAAGATGCATGTATTACATGCAAAAATCATACCAGCTCCCCAGCAAGTTCATATAAAGATTCATTAAGTCTTGCCTGCTAGAGCAAAATCATTATTTAACTAACCGAAAACCTTGAACTCAGAACTGCCTAAGAGCAAATCATGCTTACCTGTAATAACCGTAGTGCACAATATTGACTTACAGCAGGACCCTCTAACTTAGCAATCACCTGCGATTGCAGCAATTGAAGATCACTAACAATCATCTGCTCCATATTTTATCCCAAATGTAAATACAACTGAATTACATATACTAGACGAAATTGCTAGATATTTATCTAGTAGAATCGTATATACTACCAAAGAAAAGAGTTGCTCTATCAAAACATTTTCTACGAAAATTATTAAAACTATGTAACAGTTTTATGTGCTGTGGAAACTGGGCTCCTATGTTCAAATCTTGTAGAAATAAATGGAGCAGGAGACAAGTATTGTAGTGTCTTGCCCAACGTCGTGTCATGTTCCTCGTTTGTGGTAAGCACAACTAAGAAGAACTTTCGGTATCGATTGATCGGGATATATTGAATCAAGATCATGTCCTCGTTATGTATTGGTTCCTTTGGAACCAGATCCCGTATTTAGTAGATTGTGTCAAGAGGAAGGACTATCTGGCCGAGTCGCGAGGGACCTTTCTGCTGTTTGGTTTTTTTGTCATTTTTATTGCCTCACTTACTTCTTTCGCGTTGGTTTATGCAGTGTTATAAATTTTGCCAGGCAGGTTCGGTGCGCCAAAGCGGCGCTTAGCACGAATTGATTTTTTTAATGTATATTATGCTTCCATATATATTATGTATATGTCGATTAGAGCACAAAGTAACTTTGATAAGTGGGTTAGAAGTGGGAGAGTCATAGGTTTCAAAAAGGGGGAGGAGGGACCATAGTTCGAGACTTGTGTTTGTTAACACTTTTTTTTGGGTTTCACTACTACTGCTACTTCTTATCTACTTCTTATTCTTTATATTTATATATATATATATATATATATATATATATATATATATATATATATATATATATATATACATACATACATAATAATATATAAATATATATTATGTGTATGTGTTCGTCTTCCTCTTTTCCCTCTGCTGTTGCTGCTTCTTTTTGGGGGGGTTTCTTCCTCTCCTCCCTTTACTGCTGCTATTTTTCTTTTTTTGTTAGGGAGTGGGGGGTGGGGTGGTGGGTGGCAATGTGGGGGGTTCTTCCTCTCCTCTCATATCCTCTCCTCCTTCTCTCCTCTTCGAAGAAGAAGAAGAAAGTAGCAAAAGAAGTAGCAGAAACAAGAAGCAGCAGAAGCAAGAAGAAGAAGAAGCCAGCAGAAGAAGCAGCAGCCAGCAGAAGAAGCCAATAGAAAAGCAGCATCAAGCAACAACCAGGTATTTTTAATTTTTAATTTTATTTAAAAAATTAAATTTAAAATTTAAAATTTTTGAATTTCAAATCAAGGTAGTCAAAGGCACAAGGCACACTCGAGGCGCAAAAAGTTTATATCACCCGAGGGACAAGGTGCACTTAAGGCGTGCGTCTGTGTGAAGTGAAGCACAAAATAAAAAAATACTAAAAATATACATAAATAAATTAGTAACATAAGAAATAAAACCAAATAACATATTAAAACAAACAAAAACATGTTAACATAACCAAGTGAAATAGCATAGTAACAATAACATTCAACAAAACTAGCAAGAATTTGTATTTTTTTCTACCACGCTTTTAGTAAATTTTAATTTTTCAAGTTCAATTGTAGTCAACTTTGGCTACCGTACAAAGGACTACCTCCCTACCACTTGTATGAGGTAAGGGCTATCTCCATGTATCTTTTTTTGTAAAAAAAGAAAATATATAAGGCGCGTTTAGGCGTGCCTTTTCTTTGTTGTGTCTTGTTAAAAGACGTGCGTAAGGCGCGCCTTGGGTGCGTCCGGATGCCTCGTCTAGTGAAGTGTGAGGCACAGATGTTGTCCTTGCTCCGAGGCGCGCCTTTGACTACCATGTTTCAAATTAAGAATTTTTTTGATTTTTTTAAATTTTTAAAAAAAATCGGCCGAACAGGTAGGGCCGCTTAGGTCCGTCTAGGTCCGCCTAGGCAGGCTGCCTAGAAGGTTTCCGGTGCGGCTGGAGGGTGCCTAGGCAGCCGCCTATGCCACAATATAGAACACTGGTTTATGATTGCGTTTTTGATAATGATTTCGATGGATTCAATTGCTTGCGTTCTTTGAATTTCGTATTTTATATTGAATTCTGACAGAAAGGTAAGAGTATTGATCCTTTGCTTATGCGAATGTAGATGATCGCGTAGGTGCCGTGTAGTGTAGAAGAGACCTCTTTCTCTCCTATTCTCCAACGGTGAATGGCTTGACCCTTTACCCTTTGACCCTCTTGTTGTCCAATCATTCAACGATACCGATAACATAAAATGCTAGATATAGGTACGAAGACACAATGTTGCATGCTTGTTTCCATAAAATTGTAAATCGTACAAATACTGCATGTTTACTTATGATATGCTTTCTATAGAACTGTAAATCATGAAACTGCTACATGTTTACTTATGAAAGGCTTGTTACAGAACTACGTTAATAAAGATTGAATTGATGAAAAAGTATTGCAATGGTAATGCGGAACGTGCTAAGGATCGCTAAATTATCAAATCATAGATCATGCTTGAGTAACTAGTTTAGTCTCACACGGTCATGGACAACTTGTGCACAAGGGATTTGGTTTCTCGAACGGTATCCTCCGGACCACGGGACCGATTTGGCCTAGGATGAACCACGATAGTTGTGCTGGATAATAGCACGGTAATTTGGAAACTATCGGCAGGGCTCGCTACCCACGCTGAAAGGATCATCGTCTAAACCAAGCTATAAGTCTAGAATGGCTTGTCATGTCAGTGACCTTCACACACACACACACACACACACACACACACACACACACACACATATATATATATATAGTTTTAGCTAATGATATCTGGTTGACATGGAAGAACATGGTAGTTTTATACAGGGGTGGAGACTCTGTCGTGGGTAAGATTCAACGTAGTTTATATTTGTTATGGCCTATAAAATGCTCTTATGAAATTGACTAGGATGGGTAGAAAAATCACATAACTATGCATGCTTCACATAACTTCTATAACAATTGAGATCGTAGGATTTAATTAGTCACTCATCAGTACACAATAATGTACTGACTCTCGTCTCCACAGGTGCTGCGAACCAGGAGGCGTGCCGAGAAACTGAAGGCGACGCTAGTATATCTTGAAGCCTTGCTCAAGTGTGAAGGCTTGCTCATATATTTTGAAGACCCCGCTCTTGATTCACTTGGATGGCTCAAATTCTAGGCGTTGAATGGTTTTGTTGTATAAAGGGATATAATGTGTGGAACGACTATCTCATCATGTGTCCATTTTGTAAGCCCGTGCAGCAACTCTCTACTTGTACTTGAGTCTTGTAAATGATGTTTATTATCATTAAAGGAAACTTTTCTAATGTGCAAATGTGTTACTCAATCTCTGCGTATTCCATTCTACTGTTGTTGTACTCTAGATAACTTATGATCGTGCCTTGAGCGAGCATAACTTAGGCTTGTACGACATCACGCTCGAGGGACGACTATCGATTTTACAAAATCGGGACATGACAAGTATGGCCACGGTACAAATGGTATGTAACCCTTTTGGAACAGAACCAAAGAAGCATATATAGTTTATAACATATGCTTATATAAATTGACTGGAACCTTCCCCTAAGTGGAGGTCTTGTGTTCAATTCATGCAGGCAAAAAAATAAAAAGCCTAGTTGTCTCTGAAATGTCAATGTTCGTTCAAGCCTTGTACTAGGGCTCCTCATATCAACTTGATTTTGGAGCTTACAAGGAGCCTTCATACTGAGCCTGGCTTATGATGGGCCAGTTTCTGTCAAGCCTTCAATCATTGCAAGGATATAAAATTATAAATAATAATTTTATACAGTAAAAACACAACCATTGACAAAAAAACATCCTAAGCAGATTAATAAATAACACAAGATCATAGACAAGATACGAATTTTCTAAATAAGCTATATTATTGGAGGAAGATGTCCCCATACCCACTACAACAAAAAACCCTTTTAATGACGGCCAAAAAGCGTCATTAATGACAAACCATGACATTTTTTTAAAGCAACCGTTATGAAAACGGGTGTTATAAATGTTTTTTAAAAGCGTTATAAAAAACCGTCATGAATAGTTTCTATAAAATCGTTATGAATAGTTAATATATAGTGCACAATTCAGAATAATTTTAAAATGTTATGAATAGATAATATGTATAGGTGTTGGTGCTTTATTTACATGGAGAGAGCTTGCTCTCAACATGCCTTGTAAAATTTTAGTCCCACATTGGAAAAGCACCATGAGTTATCTCAACATATATACTTGGGTGTGTTGTTGAGAGATGCACATGGGGTGGTGACCCTAAGGAGGGAACCATGTGGGTGATTTTACTAGGAGATAAGAATAAGGCTCCAAGGATTAAGCATTAATGCTTTTGTCATTCTCTTGGATTAATTCCACTTGGAGCTAAGCCCCAAAGGGGCTTAGCGACTCGGACTCGGACTCGGACTCGGACTCGGACTCGGGCTCGGGCTCGGGCTCATGGGCTCATGAGGCGTAATGTGGCATTTTGTTGGCGCACTTTGCACTTAGCACGTCAGCAGTCATGCGGTCTTTATGCGGCTCATATACGGCCATGCGGTCTTATGCGGCATGCGGCTCATATGCGGCCTCATGCGGCTCATGCGGCTCATGCGGTTCATGCGGTCCATACGGCTCATGCGGCTCATGCGGTCCATGCGGCTCATGCGGCTCATACGGTCCATGCGGTCCATGCGGCCCATGCGGTCCATGCGGCTCATGCGGTCCATGCGGCTCATGCGGCCCAAGCGGTCCATGCGGCCAGGCTGCTGCTGCTGCTGCTGCTGCTGCTGCCGTATAGAGGGCTACGCTGACTGTGCAGATTTCAAATCGGTTATGAAAAGGGTGAATCAATGCGATTAATTCAGATCCTATCTTTGTGGGATTTGAATTAATTTTGTTACTATCTTTGTGGGATTTGAATTAATTCAGTTCCTATCTTTGTGGGATTAGAATTAATTCATTGCTATCTTTTTGTGATTTGATTCAATCTTTCCATAACTGAAGAGGCGGCTAGGGTTTCCACCCTCTCTCTATATATACTCTCTTCTGGCCTCCTTTGTGGGTACTACGAAAAATACAAGTCAGAAAAGAGAGAAAGAGAGGGAGTTGCTGCAGCCATTGCAAGTCCATCCGAGGAGTCAGAACAGAGGTGACATCGAGCGTTCCACAAGTTCTTCAAACTTGCTGGTTCCTGGAAGCAGATCGTGTGGGGCGAATCTTGCTTTGAGCAACGGTGTTTTGACACCCCAGCATTGTTCTTCTTCTCATCTCTCTAGATTATTGTAACTTGTTCTGTCCCAATTGCAACACGTTTGCAAGGAAGAACAAGAGATCTTCTCTTTGCTATTTTTCTCCTTCATATTGTAATTTGGCTTTTTAGTTTTATTCGTAGATCTTGAGTTTGATCATCACAAAGTTTTGTGTGACATCTCAGATCGATTGCATCTGTTTTTCCATCTTTGATCAAGCCCCGGGACTAACAATCTCAAAGCAAGATCCGTACAGATGGAAAACATTAATGCTTCGCTCCTCCAATCAGACTTCTGCAAGTTGGAAAAGTTCGATGGAGAGCACTATCAAGTCTGGAAGAGAAAGGTATACCTAACTCTTCAACTGAAAGATGTTGATCATGTTCTGTTGGAGGAAGAACCCTCTGTTCCAGACACTGGATCTACTGTCGCCATCAACGCGGCTACCAAACTCCAGGCCAAATGGAGAAAGGAAAATAGCATCTGCAGGCTTATCATCCTGAATGCTATGGAGGACTCCCTAGCAGAATCCTACTCGAAGAAGGAACTTGCCAGAGACATATGGGAGTCTGTAGAAAATCTGTATGAAGAAGACAAGAACAGGAGCAAAATGTTTGTGGTTGAAAAATATCACAAATTGCTTTTTGAGGACGAAAAGTCCATGCTGCCACAGGTGAAGGAATTTCTGAAGCTGCGTCAGAAACTGGAAGACGAAGAGATGCCCCTTCCCGACAAGTTTGTCGTCGGAGGGATCGTCTCAAAACTTCCTGCTGGATGGAGTACCTTCTATGCAAGGATGTACAGAAAGAAGCTAGACATTAGCTTGGGAGATCTACTTCAAGAGATCCATGTTGAGGACGAGATGCGTTCTCAACAGAAGGTGGACTCTCTGTCCAAACAGTTGGCTAAAGCCAATCTTGTGCAGACGAGAGATTCCAAGGGGAAGCAGGCGGCTTCTCATCCCAAGAAGAAGGACTTCGCTAATCTAAAAGTGAAGGGTCCTTCTTTCAAACAACAGAAGACTAAGTCCCACGTGACTTGTTATAATTGTGGCAAGAAAGGCCACTACAAGAGTGAATGTAAATCTAAGCCTAAACAATCAGAGAAAGGTGAGCCTAATAAGGTTTCATTGGTTTCTAACGTTGTTGCTATGATCGGACAGGTCACAACTGTGGGGGTTGACTCTGACTGGTGGATAGACACTGGTGCGACTTGCCATGTCTGTTCAGGCAAGGAATGGTTCGTCACGTACCAGCCGATATCTGAGAAGGTTGTCATGGCGAACCAGGCCCAAGCTGAAGTTCTGGGGATCGGGACCGTGGAACTGAAACTCACTTCTGGGAACACTCTGACGCTTCAAGGTGTGAAGCATGTTCCGGCGATTGCCAAGAACCTGATCTCTGGGAGTCTGCTCTGTAACGCAGGCTTGAGGATGGACATCAATGCTAGTCAGATAGTGATGTCCAAGAAAGGAACATACTTCGGGAAGGCTTATCAAACCGAAGGCATGTTTAAAATTCAGCTTGTTAACCAGTTTGAAGACATTAATGCGGTTGTATTTTCTGATTATTCTCTTGAGTTGTGGCATAATAGACTAGGACATGTTCATTGTAAGAGAATTAACAAAATGTCTAGTCTAGGACTTATCTCCAAATGTGGGGGTAAGGTGGAGAAGTGTGAGGTGTGTGCTCAGACGAAGATCACAAGGAAACCCTTTCATCGGGTCAATAGAAGCACAGATCTTCTGGAGTTGGTGTACTCCGATATCTGTGACTTCAAACATTTCTCCACGAAGGCCGGGATGAAGTATTTCATAACCTTCATCGACGACTTCTCAAAATACGCGTTCGTCTACTTGCTCAAGTCCAAAGACGAAGCTTTCGAGAAGTTCAGAGAGTTCAGGGCCGAGGCTGAACGGCAGACTGGACAACAACTCAAGAGGCTGAGAAGTGATCGAGGTGGGGAGTACAGGTCTCATGAATTCGCATCGTTCTGCAAAGAACATGGAATCATATGCGAGACTACTGCTCCATATTCTCCTCAATCCAACGGAGTAGCAGAGAGGAAGAACCGGACATTAACAGAAATGATGAATTCCATGCTGCTCACTGCAGGTCTTCCAAAATGCTACTGGGGAGAAGCTGCATTAACGGCCACTTTCATTCTGAATAGAGTGCCATCTGCAACTTCGGACGTAACTCCTCATGAACTCTGGTTCAAAGTCAGACCCAACTTGAATGTCATTCGAGTGTGGGGGTGTCTGGCGTATGTGAAGCTTCCAGATCTGAAGATTCAGAAGCTGGGGACAAGGACTACGAAGGCTATCTTCTTGGGGTATGCCGAGAAGAGTGATACTCGGAGATTTCTTGATATTGAATCAAATCATATTATCGAATCTCGCGATGCTGAATACTTTGAAGACAAGTTCGCAAAAGACAAAAACATTGTTCTTTCGGACATTCCGAAAAATAATGTAGGTACTAATGAGACTGAAATCTCATACGAGCCAGTAGTCCAAGAAGAAGCTGTTGTTGATGGAACAACTCTTGTACCAGAACTCGCCGAGCCGTCAGCTAAGCGAGCGAGGAGACCGAAAGATTTCGGAGATGACTTTGTCACCTATCATGTGGAAGCAGATCCGCTTACCTATGATGAGGCGATGAAGACCAGAGATGCTATCTTCTGGAAGGAGGCAGTGAATGACGAGTTTGACTCTATCACCTCCAATAACACATGGGTGTTGGTAGATCTACCTGAAGGAGAAAAAACCTATTGGATGTAAATGGATCTTCAAGAAGAAGATGAAGGCAGATGGAACTATTGACAAGTTCAAGGCCAGGCTGGTCGCCAAGGGATTTTCTCAGAAACAGGGGATAGATTACTTCGACACGTACGCTCCAGTAGCTCGGATGACCACCATCAGGATGTTAATCGCTCTAGCAGCTATACATAAGTTGGTGATACATCAGATGGATGTAAAGACAGCGTTCCTGAATGGGGAGCTGACCGAAGAGATTTACATGCAACAGCCAGATGGATTTGTCGTCAAAGGTCTTGAAGACAAAGTCTGCAAGTTGGTGAAATTATTATATGGTTTGAAGCAAGCTCCCAAGATGTGGCATGAGAAGTTTGACAAAGTTATTAGGTCAAACGGCAACAGAGTCAGCGAGACGGACAAATGTGTTTACACAAAGTTCGCTGATGGAAGAGGAGTCATCGTTTGTCTGTACGTGGACGACATGCTAATCCTAGGTACGGATATAGGCTGTGTCACAGAGAAAAAGAAGTTCCTCTCAACCAAGTTCAGTATGAAGGACTTGGGGGATGCAGATGTCATCTTGGGCATAAAGATCATCCGGACAGACACTGGAGTAGCGCTGTCACAATCTCACTATATTGAGAAGATGCTCACACGCTATGGGTATAAGGATCTTCCAGGGATCGATACGCCATACAGGTGTGATCAGAAGCTGAAGCCAAACTCGAGGGAAAGCGTCAGGCAGCTGGAGTATTCTAGCGTTATCGGAAGTTTGATGTACGCAACTACTGCCACAAGGCCTGACATAGCTTTTGCCGTGGGAATGCTGAGTCGGTTCACAAGCAACCCAGGGGTTGAGCACTGGAAAGCTGTGAAGCGAGTAATGAGATATCTCAAGAAGACTCAGACATATGCACTGCACTACAACGGGTATCCGACAGTAGTGGAAGGCTTCAGTGATGCTAGCTGGTGTTCAGAGGTGGAAAGCGAGAGATCCACAGGTGGATATGTCTTTTCCTTGGGTAGAGCTGCTATATCGTGGAAGTCGAAGAAGCAGACTGTACTCTCTCGTTCCTCCATGGAATCTGAATTCTATGCACTTGAAACTGCAGCAGATGAAGCAGAATGGCTTCGGGAGCTCATGTATGATCTTCCAGTGGTTGGGGCTCAGATACCGGCGATACCGATATACTGTGACAACCAGGCGACTGCGGCGGTGGCATCAAATGACCTCTTCAACGGGAAGAAGAGGACTGTACAGTTGAAGCACAGGACAGTACACGATCTCATCAAAAGAGGTGTAATTGCAGTGGTTGATGTTCGGAGTCAGGAGAACCTGGCAGATCCGTTCACAAAGGGCCTCAAACGCCAGTTGGTCGATGACACAGCTTGTAAAATGGGCTTGAAGGCATTCTGATAGTGTGTCTTTGTAATCCTACCATAAAGTTTTATGCTATTAGTTCAAAGAGAAATCTACTAGGCATCTAACTTTTGGTTCAAAGGAGGATCACTGATTGGGAAACTATCAGGTAACAGTGGGTACTTGTTCTCTGGAGCATGGAAGGGATACGGACCCATAACCACTGTTGTCTACTATGTATTTTTCTGTGGAAAAACAAATCCTGTGGAAGGTTGGCTTAAACGCCTTAATGAGTTCTCAGGCAGAGTGAATGTCTGGTGTGCTTTACAGGAAGCACGGTAGAGCAGCACTACAAGGAGTGAAACTCCATGCTACAGTGGGATGACTCCACCATGAGGTTCCCAGGTAGGGGTAATGCCTTGGCTTTGCAAGCCAAGTCATAGCGGCGTAGCACCGCAAATAGACAGGTAGCCTAATGCTGTATGACGTAATTAAAGAGTTGTAGACAGCACTACAAAGGGGAGGATGGCCCCATGTTACAGTGGCACGACACCACGATGAGGTACCCAGGTAGGGGTAAAGCCTCGGCATTGCAAGCCATGTCGTTGCGGCATAACACCGCAAGGAAGCCTTAGGCTTCATGCTGGGTAGTTTGGCACTACAAAGAGGCTTGTGACCTCATGCTACAGTAGTATGACACTACGATGAGGTTCCCAGGTAGGAGTAATGCCTCGGCTTCAGGCCATGTCATAGCGGCGTAGCACCGCAAGGAAGCGCAAGGCTTCATGCCATATCTCTTTAATAAAGAACTCACCTATAGTGTATGAAAAGAGATATCAGGCCGTCTCTTGAGGGTAAACTTGTAGACGCCCAAAATTATACACATAAACCAGGCTGGCACAGGGTCTTTAATGTGCAGCCAGAAGCACACGTAACTACACTTTATGCGTGGGAAGAATTACAATTGTGGTGCAGAATTCAAGGCGTAGTCTATTCTTGTATCACATTGTTATTTAACCCATACGGAAAGATTCAAGTCGTCAGCGACATCTATCCTAATGCAAAATGGACAGTTACTGTGGGGAACGCTCAACCCTGGACACATATATATATATGTTATGATATGTGGGGGATTGTTGGTGCTTTATCTACATGGAGAGAGCTTGCTCTCAACATGCCTTGTAAAATTTTAGTCCCACATTGGAAAAGCACCATGAGTTATCTCAACATATATACTTGGGTGTGTTGTTGAGAGATGCACATGGGGTGGTGACCCTAAGGAGGGAACCATGTGGGTGATTTTACTAGGAGGTAAGAATAAGGCTCCAAGGATTAAGCATTAATGCTTTTGTCATTCTCTTGGATTAATTCCACTTGGAGCTAAGCCCCAAAGGGGCTTAGCGACTCGGACTCGGACTCGGGCTCGGGCTCATGGGCTCATGAGGCGTAATGTGGCATTTTGTTGGCGCACTTTGCACTTAGCACGTCAGCAGTCATGCGGTCTTTATGCGGCTCATATGCGGCCATGCGGTCTTATGCGGCATGCGGCTCATATGCGGCCTCATACGGCTCATGCGGCTCATGCGGTTCATGCGGTCCATGCGGCTCATGCGGCTCATGCGGTCCATGCGGCTCATGCGGTCCATGCGGTCCATGCGGCCCATACGGTCCATGCGGCTCATGCGGTCCATGCGGCTCATGCGGCCCAAGCGGTCCATGCGGCCAGACTGCTGCTGCTGCTGCCGCATGGAGGGCTACGCTGACTGTGCAGATTTCAAATCGGTTATGGAAAGGGTGAATCAATGCGATTAATTCAGATCCTATCTTTGTGGGATTTGAATTAATTTTGTTACTATCTTTGTGGGATTTGAATTAATTCAGTTCCTATCTTTGTGGGATTAGAATTAATTCGTTGCTATCTTTTTGTGATTTGATTCAATCTTTCTATAACTGAAGAGGCGGCTAGGGTTTCCACCCTCTCTCTATATATACTCTCTTCTGGCCTCCTTTGTGGGTACTACGAAAAATACAAGTCAGAAAAGAGAGAAAGAGAGGGAGTTGCTGCAGCCATTGCAAGTCCATCCAAGGAGTCAGAACAGAGGTGACATCGAGCGTTCCACAAGTTCTTCAAACTTGCTGGTTCCTGGAAGCAGATCGTGTGGGGCGAATCTTGCTTTGAGCAACGGTGTTTTGACACCCCAGCATTGTTCTTCTTCTCATCTCTCTAGATTATTGTAACTTGTTCTGTCCCAATTGCAACACGTTTGCAAGGAAGAACAAGAGATCTTCTCTTTGCTATTTTTCTCCTTCATATTGTAATTTGGCTTTTTAGTTTTATTCGTAGATCTTGAATTTGATCATCACAAAGTTTTGTGTAACATCTCAGATCGATTGCATCTATTTTTCCATCTTTGATCAAGCCCCGGGACTAACAATAGGCTCAATGCAGCACATTTATAATACGTTATACTATTCAAATTAGCATATTTATAATGCTCTATACTGCACAATATATATTACATTCTAAAAACTTAACATTATATATCACCATCTTTATTACATTTCTCAAAATAGAGTACATATCAACATCTTTATTACATTGAATATCCAAATATATATATATATTTACAACTACCAAAATTGTCCACATCAAAACTTGGCCACATCAAAACTGTCCACAGAACATGTAGCAAAATCCTGAAAAAGATAAAAAAAAGTTCAATATACTTTATTTATTTGGGTAAAATCTATTGTAAGTTTAACTTATCCGTATCGTGGCCTTATGGATGTTGATTGATAACGACAAATTTATAGAAATAAAGAAGAAAACCTCACCTGGATTGTGCTGTCCAAATAGGACCTGAGGAATTGTCAATCCGCCCGCCTCTCTAGGATATCCAGCCCACAAGATCGCCCCGATGGTCCGATCATCCTTCGCAAAGCTGACATCCACCGGACGTAGGTGCCACAGTTTACGTCCATTCCTGAAGAGAGAAAAAATCTAAGGTTTTTGAAGCTCAACTAGAATTTAAATCAATCAGAGGATTATGAAACTCTCGATCAAATGACAGTCATATTTATTGTGCATTTGATAGACTCGAATCGAGCCGACTCAGCAATTTGTGTCGAGACTAACACTAATAATAGAGATAAAACGAAAATGACTTTGAGTCAGAATGAATCTGAAATAAGAGTCACAACCAAAATCTATGGAATATGCGAGTCTGAACACGATCTTACCGGAAGTGCCTGTGGAGGGGGGACGAGCTCGTTTGGGGCCGCCGGGGGATGGCATTGGCCGGGGTCGAGTAGGAGAAGGGGCAAGCCGTGTCGATCTCGAGAAAAAATAACACTACAAAGTAACCATCTTAAGAACCATCAACAGAGTATAGTTTTACTAAACCAAGTCAATTTAGCTTCAGTGTCCAAATGAAATGTAAGAAAGTCTGGCTCTCGGGATCCTTCACAAAAAACTAGTATGTCCCTTAAAAATAAAGTAGTAGGTATATAACTATATATATTGGAACAAGTAGCGAGAACTGGTAAGATGAGCTCAATGTGGTTACCGCTGTGCTTCGTCCTAGGCGCACTTTTTTTAACTTGCCTGATCCAAAATTAGCCACCCCATCCAAAATCCTAAAGTGTCTATACAATCCCCCTCCCCCCACCCCCACCCACCCTTGAATTGCCTTCTGATTCAACCAAACAGTCACAATTGCAACCAAAATCCAAACTTTGTTCCTAAAGTTACATAATTGCAATTCACATAATGTTGACTATAGATTTACAAACTTCCTGCTGCAGCACTTTAAGGAAACTTGAGCTTCTCATTGTTACATTGACTTGGTATATTTCCCCTCCAACTAATTTAGTCACCATTTTATTCAACTCCAGACATAAAATCAATAATCAAAGATGTACAAGAATCTAAATTTTCTAGCGAGAGAGAGAGAGATAATAATAATAATAATAATAATAATAATAATAATAATAATAATAATAATAATAATAATAATAATAAGGGAGAGTAGAGACTAAATACTGACCCACTCATATCAGAAATCTCCTTCGAGATCTTCATCTTCTTGGTGGTCCCTTTGTAGAGATCCTCCAGGCTGCACGGGAGGCGGTTCTCGATGGCCGCAGCCTTTTGCGGACGTGGCGGGTGCATCATCGATGCCCCTTCCCCTCCTCTGAAGGAGGACCCGGAGAAATACTCTCCAAACATCCCGTCTCTGGCACTAGGAAACCTCGACGCCCCTCTAAACCCCCCACCAGTGTCGCCGTCGCCCATTCCTCCGAGCATGCTCGAGAATCCGAAGAACTCTACAAAAATATCATCGACGCTTCTGGGATTGAAGTGGAACATGTTGGTCCCATCTCCTCCTCCGTCGGAGGCCGCGGATGAAAAGAAAGAGGATCCAGACGGCGGAGGGACCTGTCCCTTGAGTCCCTCTTCTTATATGTGCGAAGGATCCAGATGGCAGAGGATCCAGACGGCGGAGGGACCATGCCGGAGAGGAACGTCACGAACCTGCTCCCTATTTTTTGTCGGGAGGAAGAAGAAATTAAAAACCCTAGCCCTAATTTTGAAAAGAACGGGCTCTAGGGTTAGGGTTTTGGAGTTGGGGGAAAGGAAGGAGAAGAATAGTAGGAGAGGAGGGTGTTGCTGAACTAGAGTTAGGATTTTGGATCTATCCTTAGAATTTTGGAGTTAGGGGAGAGGAGGGAGGAGAAAGGAGGAGGGAGAAGACCGACCAGAATTGGGGGAGAGAAAATGTTTTGTTGAAGCGCGCGCGGGATGTAGAAGAATTTTGCCAAAAATTAAACTTAAAAAATATTACAAGTTTGCCACCGCTCTAAAATATTAATGATGTTTTGTTTTATAAATGTTATAAAAAGTCCAGAATTAGCCCAAACCGTCATAGAAAAAAGGTATTTCGAACTTTGATAACGCTTAGGTATCAGGCGTCATCAATACGTCTTATCGAGCGTTATTAATAGGCCTTTTTTGTAGTGATAGCAAGCAGCTGTCTTGTACCATCTTTTTTGGAAGCATTCTTCAAATAACCTGAAAAGAAGAGTAAGCATCAATCATTCAAATAAACAAGATGACTATGAATTAGAACCATACCATCCAACTAGGAACACAAATATATTGATTAAATTTGAAGTAAACAAGAATTTATACCAAGGTTCACAGAATCGATATCAGAATCGGTATCGGACTATTCCTATGAGTATTGGTATCCGCAATATCGGTATTATCGGTGGTTTCGAATCGGAGTATCAAATTTTTTGGTATCGGAAAACAAATAATTATTAATAAATTATTTACATTTTAAAACATATATTTTATATATTTAAGCATAATTTTAAGTATTTTCAGTGTTATTTCTTAGTAGTTTTGAAATTAAATGAAATAGTAGTCACCCTTACCGATTGGTTTACATACAATAGATCAATTTTCTTCTTTTACAACCTTATTATGCTTTAAACCCTTGCTGATTTGTCTTTTTCGTTTAATTTTCTTTGCCGAATTGACCGGAAAAGAGACCCCCAACACAGGTATCAGACAATATCGGGTATTGCTCGGTATTGAATCAGGACATGCCAAACCGTATCGGTAGCGGTCGTATCGGATCGATATCGGCCGATACTTTAAACCATGATTTATACTCCAACAATACAAAAAAAATGCGACTTTTTATTTAAGTAACAATATTTATACTAATATGTGAAAATAGGTGTCTCTAGCAGCATACTTCTATCACCGAATTTATACATTACTTTCTTTACTCCCACCCTAAGTGGTAGAGGAAAGGAAGAGGAAGGAGAAGTCAAATGGATATCGATGACCATCCATGCACTGCTCACCAGCAACATCCACACCTTTCTTCCTCTACTCTTATATTTCTCTCCTTGCTTCTTGCAGAAACACACGCACACGCAAGAAACGAATATCTTTAAAGGAAGGAAAATCATGCAAAGGAACATATATGGTTGACTTAATCAGAAACTTCTTTTCTAGCTATTATACAACTCCAAAAGCACAAAACATGAAATTTTATATCTAATTTTGCATGTAAATGTACAAAAGACAATAAAAAAACATGAATTTGTCACTCCATAAAAAGCTTAAAACAAAGCATAATACTCAATCCTTTCTATGAAGTTCTCGTTGAAATTATCCTCGCCTATATGCCTAAAGGTATGATGAAAGGCCAACCGCAAACACCTCCCAGTAATGGTTTAGCATATAATAATACCAACAATCATAATATATAGTACTCCACATCCAATAGCAAGGATTACACTGACAATCTATGTTATCTGGACTCGGGTACGGGTGTCGGGTATGGGTGCACATCCAAGATTATGATACTTCAAACTCATAATTGAAGGACACACGGACTCGACTAAAACGGATCAAATTTTGGATACGGGTACGAGAATATGATTAAGGTTTCATAAAAAGACAACATATAATTATAAATTACTAGTAAACTTTATTGAACTAGTTGAATAAGGCCCTAAGCGACCGTCCCTTCAGCTCTCCTACTACTTTACTACCAGTCTACCAAATTAAAATAAAATATTTACATCACTACCGTATTAAAATAAACTATCTACTTCACTACCAGTCTCCCAATTGTCACCATGAAGGATCTGATTATCACCGTGGAAGATCGAATACGGATTACATACCCATATCCATGTCCTATCGGGTCGACACATGTACTTCTCCTTAAAATGGAGAGTCAGGGTAATATAGCTAACTATTCTTCTGACTTGAGAAGATACTTCTAGAAATTACTTGAAAATATATGAACTAATATGCCAAATTGTCAGGAAATTAATGATGTCTTAAGCAAAAAAATGTTTTAATTATTTTCTACAACTCACTCGGTTGATCTATCACCCCAATGTCGCCCATCAGTTTTTCGAGCAACACTAACAACCACATCTAAATATTCAGGATTTTTTTTAATTAAATCGCACGTCTTCTCCAAAATAGAGTAGCTTGAAGACTTAATAGTAGAGAGCTGGTTCTTGTTTGCACTTTTGCCTGTAAAGAAGAATGACGAATAATAAAAAAATCAATGATAGGCCTTCTCACAGAAAGAGCTAGAAACCCATATTTAAACAGGTAACATTAATGGGGAAAAAAATCCATGCATGATTATTTGTACAAAAATCATAAATTTCCAATTATATGTATGAGTATATTGTACACTTTAAAGAAAGAGGAAATTGCTAATCAACTGACATAGCCCATGTTCAAGATTATCATTTACAACAGTAATGACGACATAGTCACCATGTTGCTATTAGTAATGACGATTTGTATCTTTATTTAAAATTTTTGAAACCTTTTATCTTTTTTTACAATTTATTTATAATTCTTTATCCTACATAAAATTTTCTGAAGTACAATTTAGACTTTTACGACATCACGTCCATTGTCGACTTTTCGGTTTCGCGGAACTGGAAAGTGACATAATACAATAAGTTTATATTTTGTTGATTTCAGCTTCGCGGAATCCACCTGCAGCCCTGGCCAGTGAGTTTTTGGATCTTTGGATCCCATAGAGCAACCTTTGAATGGCTAATAAATGGTCGGTGCACGTTTCGTAGAGAGTTGTTAATTTGCTTGACCCGACTCTTCAAAGTGGTCACAAAATAATAAATAACAGAGACATGGATGTGTATGCATTTCTTCTGTTAGCAGGCAAGCAATACCTACTCTTGCTGTAGCTGCATGCATTTGTATTCTCAGCAACGTCAGTGACAACTCCACCGACAACTTACTAAATGGTTTCTCAGTCACGTTTCCTTGATTTTGGTTGACCAAAAAAAAGAGACTTAAAGACCCTATAAATCAGATTCAAATCAAGCCCAAATCAAAATCAATTTGATTTCTCACTACACCCAATTTTAGTTGATTTAAAAAGTCATCATTTTATACTCCACCTAGTTTGACAGTAATTTTATTGGATTTTGGTAATCGACAAATCCGTTAATTAAGATTTCGATAAATCGACTATAATGTCACTTTCATAATCATAAAATTTTACTACATCCAATATTTTTAAGTAATTTTACAATCGACTGTGATGTCACTTAGAGAGATTTTTTTTATTAAATTGAACCGAAGTTTTTCTCTTCGAAGATGTATTCTTTTGTTTATAAAAGATATGATGTATGTAATATCATAATTTTCATGGATTGTAAGTGAGATTGCTATTATTACTTGAAGTTGACCCCATACAGTGAGTGAAGGAAGGATATTTGGTGGATCAGAGCATCTCCAACCCTAATGTCTTGTAATGTGATGTAATTCCTATGTGGTATGAGATACAAGATAATATCTTTCCTAGGTGGTAAGATTATATTCATATAAGACAATAAAGTAGAAAAATCTTCTCCAATACAAAATATTGAGAAGACAATAAAATCTACTTTTTCAACTTCCAAGACAATTTTTTCCCTTATTTATACTTTTTTTAATTCATAATTGATGATGTGGAGGTAAAGTCATTGTGAAGTGTATTGTCCAGAACTAGACAACCAACTTCACAATGTCTTTGCCATGTCATGCCCCTTGTTAGCAATCACCCAAATAAAACTCGTATTATACGCGAATTTTTTTGTATCTTTCGTAAACGTATAATCCTTGCATACTTTTGACAAATCCAAATTAGTTCGTAAATTTTGAGCATGTGAAATTTTAAACGTGTTCCGCATAAATTATTTAAAAATTTGGCACAAAAACGTGCTGAAAACTTGTTTAATTAACCAAATTTGATAACATATTTAAGAATGTGAAGGTTTTAACCTCAATATTTCCATTTTTTGTATATTTGACCGAATTTATGACCGTATTTTATTTGCATTGAGCCGATTTATACTCATACTTTTGTAGTCCCGAATTTTTTTCGTTTGTCGAATTGCTAACAAGGGTCATGCCATGTCAACTTCATAACTTTTTTGACATTTGCATTGGAGAACTTTTTCAACAAAGCTTTGTTATTTCTATGTGACAACAACTTTTTTCTAAACTCACACTTGTATCGGATATACTACATTCATCATCATTCTCTCTATCATATTCTCAGCTACATGCATGCATTAATTCATTGGAGATATTACATACATCATGATTGTCCGAGGACAGACGATGGATCCCCCTAATTTATTAAATGATTTGTAGTTTTGTACACCACATCCTCATCATCTCTGTTCAGTCAGTCACATTTGGTTGAGAGTTAAGTTGCTTGACTTATGTGCTCGACTCAATCACAGTTCTAATTCATTCATTATAAGAAGATGAGTCACTCACTCACTACTTCTCTATTATCAACCCAATCAATAAAATAATAAATAACAGAGACATGGATGTGCATGCACTCTTCCTGGTGGTGGTGCTGCATGCATTAATTCTATTCTCAGCAACATCTGCCATCGCTTCAGCACTGGACAACTACAATGACCTCTCATCCCTGATCGCGTTCAAAACCGCCAGCACTAGTGGTGGTGATGCTTCCGGCAATATCATCGCGGCAAACTGGACCACAGACGCCCCCTTCTGCACCTGGGTTGGCGTCGGCTGCAGCCAGCGTCGGCGGAGGGTCATCTCCCTCAAACTCAGCAGCTTCTTTCTACAAAGTACCATCTCTCCCCACCTCTCCAACCTTTCCTTCCTCTCTTCTCTTGCCCTCTCCAACAACTCCCTCTCCGGCACCATCCCCGACGCCATGGGCTGGCTTCCTCGGCTTGTAACTCTATTGTCACGCTCCGATCCGGAAAATCGCTCGTCCTCGCTAGATTTTATCCAAATCATCGTCCTCGCTGGGGCGTGATGCCGCACGAGCCTGGAGTTGCGCTCGTGCAAGGCAAGATAACAGTTCACATAGAGTTTATCTCAAATTGATAACATAAAGCAGCGGAAGGAAACAGGTATAACACAAGAATCTCTTTTATTCATATTGAACTAAAGATTACAAAGGCTCTGAATAGCCCAACATATATGCCAATTGGCTACAACGCTCATGATCTCTCTAGCTCACAAAGGATTACATTGTTCCATACATTATGCCCATTTATAGCCACCAAGTAGTCTTCGGCCGAACATCTCCATGTCGCAAGTTCGAACGCATATGCGGTAGCTCCTCTTGAACGCCAAGGACTTCATGCCTCGGTACGTCCAAGCCAAGCCCCGCCTCGAGCCGATCATAACCTGAACCTGCACATAAACTAGTGGAGGTTTAGTGCTATCGTCCTCGCTTCGCACTGATCAAGACCCGCTCGCACCCAAACCAAACACTTAACATATTTAGTAAACATGCAACATTATTTGGTGATCTTGCTAATTAGCCTTAGGATCCGTTTCATAGCAATACTTAAGCATAGCTCTTATCATAAATGTGTTCGATACCGTGTTCCTGCAGCAGATACAGTTAGACATAATCTGAAACATAAACATAGTGTTCATGCCCATCTCCGTCCCTTTTCGCCTAGCCTGTACTCGTTAGAACTTAACATAGAAATCATATCATTCACGTAACCGACCAATCATAAACGTAAACATATGCATAATGGGTGGCAGGCCCTGCGCCTGCACCCAGCTCTCATCTCAGCCTACCGGCCCTATCTATATGAAGGTCACGGTGTTTCGCACCGTAATGGACTTGGCATCTCATATGTGTAAGCCTAAGATCGCTCCGATACGGGTTGCTAGCCCAATATCCAATGGATCGCAAACTTACGGATATCATAGCTTATCACAGCACTGGACGGTCGCAATCCGTCCGAATGTTGTGCACCATAAATACCACACATAACTTCCTCCTAGGCCGAACGGTCCCGGCGCACCGGCGTAACCGTTCGAGGGAAGCCGCACCCGTGCACGGGCAATCCGAGTCCATTGACCATGCAATACGTACCATATCATACAATCTATAGCATACCAACCAATCTCGTATTCCATAAACATAGTCTCGCACATAAACGGTTTCCCGTGCCATAAACATAATCCACCATTCGCATGGGGAGCTCCGTCGGCGTTATGCCCCAACACATCCATATTGATGCACGACGCCCAATGGCTTAGTCGTCTCGTACTCATATTCATGCGTCCCGTTCATAATGTTATTCGCATAGCCTACCTCCGTATTTACTTAGTCCTTTCGTAGCTTAAGTGCACAAAGGCACGCTCAGCACCATAATCAATATTCTACGCCTAGAGTTCAATGTTCTCGGAGCCGTGCACATGATGCACATCTCGATGTTGTCTTTCAATGTTCTACCATCATTGCCCTACTGCGACTCGTGCACTCGATGCACGTCGCTTCAATTGTTCGATTGTTCAATGTTCTACCTTAGTGTTCGACACATACTTAGGCACTTACTCGCCTAGCCACGCTCGCTACCTCGATAACATATTACGCATACCACAACATATTTTATTTGACGTGAAGGAATAGGGAGAGAGAGTCAAGAACCCGCCCACCTTAAGTCGATACGCCTTGTCGTTTCGCCGATTGAAGCGTCTCGCTTCCATAACTCGACCGCATAGCTAACTCCCAGACTTAGCCATTCCTTTGCACTACTCGGTTGATTTGGCCTATCGTGCCCATGCCACATTCCGTTGCAAGGCCTCGATTTGGTTTTGCGGACACTTCATTGCATAAGGCAAAATGCCGACCTCTTATCGTCCAGCGCAAAAGCATAGCCTGCACACCAGATCAACTAAAGTCAGCACTTACTCAAACGGGACTTATCCTTTGCATCGATTCGATTCATAGGTTCCAACCGACTCAAGGCTTACCTTTGGCCAACGTAACACTTGCATCGATTCGCATCGATACTTCATCGGGTCAACGCAACTCTTCGAGTCAACGACTCATCGTAATGCACCGATGCGGAGCGGGGCATTACATAATATACCACTCAAAATCAGGTTCGTCCTCGAACCGAAACCAACACTTAATCCAAGTGCCTCGCATAGATCGCTTTACGATCTCGTACTATTATCGTTGGAATCATACAACTTAGTTTGGATCATACACATATTTTAGGCGTCCCACCAATATATGCATTTTAGCCAAGCTCAGTTGTAGGATATCAGTATAACTAATAAGCTTAACTTAAATCCTCAAGCATCCATCGGTCCGTACTCGACTTAGTCATATCTTAGCGCCTATTCCCAAAATACTCTTCGTATGCATCATCCCATAACATGCGATCATCTTCCAACATCTTGCACATAACTTAATTCAAACCATAACTTTGATCTCATAAGTTTTTCGTCGGCCACCTAACATTTGCATTGCATCGAGTCATTGCGCATCCGATCACAACAATTCTCTGCAATGCCTATTCGCCCAACCGTTTGCCTATCTCTCACATAACTCAAGTCTTTCATCCAATCATTCATAACATTTAGCCTTAACGACATGGACTACGTCCACATGTCTCAAATTCCTTTGCCTACAATCCGTACTAAGTCTCGTACACAACTATCCCAATAAGATCTATATTTTTGAACTACCCGCGCATCGAGTCTGGGGCTACCCCCGCTAGGCAACTTATCCAGACATCATGCTCGCGCTCTTCCGACACAAGAGGTCAACTTGAGTCTACGATGCTCAAAGGCAACAATCTTTCCGACCCAAGGTCTCTTACGATACGCCCATCTCCTATTCTCGACCGACTACGAATCCTTTACTCAATCTTCGATTCAATTCCGACTAGTTCGTTTCGTAATATCGATTGTGCGCTCAATACACATAGCCTAATCGTTACTCAACCGATCTACGACACACTCTTAGGCCGTTTTACTATCCGTCGCTCTCGCACATTGCAACATTCTTGCAATCGCCTTACCGCGTCATCGCCTTACCGCGTCACTACGCTAAGCACGTTCCTCAACATCCACTCGATCCAACATAACTTTTCTTGACCATATCGATTCTAGTACTCGCTAACTTTTCGAGACACGATACTCACTCGCTTAGACTTATCCTCAACATGCACTACCTCATTCCTTATCCTTCTTACACGACTTCTTTAGGGTCATTCTATTGGACTTCAACATTTACTTGATTTGGCGGTCTAGTCTTCTAGGGTCATCTGCCCCAAAACTACGCTCGATAATTGAAGATCATCAACGAGAGACGGTTACAACGAACCATGCTATATCCTATCGCGGAGCCAAATCAATTCTCGACGATTCCTACGAGACTTTATCCAACCCGACGTACATTATCAATCCGTGCTTTATCTATCCCCGCGCAACTGATGCGCTGATACTACTCGAGTCACTTAGGCATTACCGTTGACAATATCGTATAATCCTCAATTTCACCTTCGCATCAAACCACAAGTCCATATCAAATTTGCCACGTCTTGCAAGTATGATCATCCCCGCTGTATGAATCACCATACCAGCGCTCACGCGGGACGATCGCCCTAATTTGGCATGACGCATGTGCGAGGCTGGTGTTGCGCTCGCTCAAGACAAGAATGTCAACATAGTGGTTATCCATGAAGCAATCCATACACTTTCGTTTTCATCCGAGCAACATCTATTCACTCTTCAAATTCTTCGAAGCGTTTCTACCATTATCATCCAAACTGCCTTCAACTTAACTTGTATCTTATTCGTCCAACAACAATGCTCAACATAATTTCCGTTCATTCGATCAGAGTATCCCCGAGTTATTACATATCGTCTTTGATATGCCTCAATACCATCGTCGATATGCATAACTTGAACATCTTCCTTTCTCGTAAGCTCAAACCCGTTGTAATCATTGCCATCATCCGAACTCGAATACGAATCAAGTCTTGCACACATCAAGATTCATTTCGTTGTAATTACTTAACATCGCCGTGACACAATTTCAATTTCTCATATCCATTCTTATATCCCTAACTCGCATCTTCCAAATCGTGCTACCGACCTATCGCAATAACCAATTTTCGTTCACGCGATTTCTTCGTACCTACTCAATTCGTTCCAAAGAAGTCTCCGTACTAACTCAACATAAGTTCGATCGGGTCAACTATTCCCTCAACGTAACATTCATTCGCATATGCTCGGCCTATCGTTCAACTTATACTTAACGAATCCCATTCGACGCATCATCCGTAGATGCAACTTCTCACATAGTCATTCAACTCAATTCATCAAGTCATACTTGTATCGACTTCTATCAAGTCACTCCCACTCGAGTCTCGACACTACTTCGTCCGTTGAGGACAAACCTATCGTAACAATACAATCGTCTCGACGTAACCCATCACAAGCCACCAACAGGCTTAACATAGCTATCGCTAAGTGGTATCCCATATACCACTCAGGATCGAGCCTATCGTTATCGACACAATACTTCGCTATACTTGCTCGCATAATTGGTATTGCATATACCACTCGGAATCGAGTCATCACTCGACATCACACTTCGCATAGGTCCGATTTCTAACTCAACTTAACCGTCCCGTATGGCGATCCTTCCGATCCCAGCTCTAACGTTAGCTCAAGTTTGGCACACATTCCATCTAACCGTACCATGGCGATCACATCGATCACACTCGCAACATTTGCTTATTCAAAGCTCAACACGACATTCGGCCAACATAAACGTTCGCCCACTCAACTCGACTTAGCGACCATCTCGACTCGTTATTATCGCATCCGCGATCTTTGAATCTCGCTCGTTGTAACTCGTGCAACAACTCATTCTCGATACATAAGGTCTTTACTCAATCTCGTGCAATATATCGCTATCCATCCGTATAGCCATACAACGCACATCATACCGTATCGACTCGTTGTATCGATACAACGAACGGTCCACGACTTGCTGCACTCCGTGCAACCAACGATACATAATCATTCTCATAGCCACATAATACGCATCGTCTGACATATCGATCCGTTGCACTTCGTGCAACCAACAACACATATCTCCTCGCACTTCGTGCGACCGATAACACATAACTCCTCGCATTGCGTGCGACCAACAACACATATATTATTGTACTTCATGCAACCAACATCATCATATTCGTTGTACTTCGTGCGACCAGCATTCCATAACTCGTTGTACTTCGTGCAACCAACATCCCATAACTCGTTGCACTTCGTACAAGCAACACTCTCTGACGGCACCCGGAGATAGCGTGATAGTCACGACATACTTGTGGCAACGTACTCACTTAATATAGACTGATTGTATAGAACATCTAATATAGCGTCGAGCAGATCCATGAGCCATGCGGTTGCAGAAACAACTTAGAGTCAACTGAATTCGATAGCGAAGCAACTGAGGGTCAAAGAGATTCACGTACGGTCCAAAGGATGGAACCGCTCTCATACCAACTTGTCACGCCCCGATCCGGGAAATCGCTCGTCCTCGCTAGATTTTACCCAAATCATCGTCCTCACTGGGGCGTGATGTCGCACGAGCCTGGAGTTGTGCTCGTGCAAGGCAAGATAACAGTTCACATAGAGTTTATCTCAAATTGATAACATAAAGCAGCGGAAGGAAACAAGTATAACACAAGAATCTCTTTTATTCATATTGAACTAAAGATTACAAAGGCTCTGAATAGCCCAACATATATGCCAATTGGCTACAACGCTCATGATCTCTCTAGCTCACAAAGGATTACATTGTTCCATACATTATGCCCCTTTATAGCCACCAAGCAGTCTTCGGCCGAACATCTCCATGTCGCAAGTCCGAACGCATATGCGGTAGCTCCTCTTGAACGCCAAGGACTTCATACCTCGGCACGTCCAAGCCAAGCCCCGCCTCGAGCCGATCATAACCTGAACCTGCACATAAACTAGTGGGGGTTTAGTGCTTTCGTCCTCGCTTCGCACTGATCAAGACCCGCTCGCACCCAAACCAAACACTTAACATATTTAGTAAACATGCAACATTATTTGGTGATCTTGCTAATTAGCCTTAGGATCCGTTTCATAGCAATACTTAAGCATAGCACTTATCATAAATGTGTCTGATACCGTGTTCCTGCAGCAGATACAGTTAGACATAATCTGAAACATAAACATAGTGTTCGTGCCCATCTCCGTCCCTTTTCGCCTAGCCTGCACTCGTTAGATCTTAACATAGAAATCATATCATTCACGCAACCGACCAATCATAAATATAAATATATGCATAATGGGTGGCAGGCCCTGCGCCTGCACCCAGCTCTCATCTCAGCCTACCGGCCCTATCTATATGAAGGTCACGGTGTTTCGCACCGTAATGGACTTGGCATCTCATATGTGTAAGCCTAAGATCGCTCCGATACGGGTTGCTAGCCCAATATCCAAAGGATCGCAAACTTACGGATATCATAGCTTATCACATCACTAGACGGTCGCAATCCGTCCGAATGTTGTGCACCATAAATACCACACATAATTTCCTCCTAGGCCGAACGGTCCCGGCGCCCCGGCGTAACCGTTCGAGGGAAGCCACACCCGTGCACGGGCAATCCGAGTCCATTGACCATGCAATACGTACCATATCATATAATCCATAGCATACCAACCAATCTCGTATTCCATAAACATAGTCTCGCACATAAACGGTTTTCCGTGCCATAAACATAATCCACCATTCGCATGGGGAGCTCCGTCGACGTTATGCCCCAACACATCCATATTGATGCACGACGCCCAATGGCTTAGTCGTCTCGTACTCATATTCACGCGTCCCGTTCATAATGTTATTCGCATAGCCTACCTCCGTATTTACTTAGTCCTTTCGTAGCTTAAGTGCACAAAGGCACGCTCAGCACCATAATCAATGTTCTACGCCTAGAGTTCAATGTTCTCAGAGCCGTGCATATGATGCACATCTCGATGTTGTCTTTCAATGTTCTACTATCATTGCCCTACTGCGACTCGTGCACTCGATGCACGTCGCTTCAATTATTCGATTGTTTAATGTTCTACCTTAGTGTTCGACACATACTTAGGCACTTACTTGCCTAGCCACGCTCGCTACCTCGATAACATATTACGCATACCACAACATATTTTATTTGACGTGAAGGAATAGGGAGAGAGAGTCAAGAACCAGCCCACCTTAAGTCGATACGCCTTGTCGTTTCGCCGATTGAAGCGTCTCGCTTCCATAACTCGACCGCATAGCTAACTCCCGGACTTAGCCATTCTTTTGCACTACTCGGTTGATTTGGCCTATCGCGCCCATGCCACATTCCGTTGCAAGGCCTCGATTTGGTTTTGCGGACACTTCATTACATAAGGCAAAATGCTGACCTCTTATCGTCCAGCGCAAAAGCATAGCCTACACACCAGATCAACTAAAGTCAGCACTTACTCAAACGGGACTTATCCTTTGCATCGATTCGATTCATAGGTTCCAACCGACTCAAGGCTTACCTTTGGCCAACGTAACACTTGCATCGATTCGCATCGATACTTCATCGGGTCAACGCAACTCTTTAAGTCAATGACTCATCGTGATGCACCGATGCGGAGCGGGGCATTACATCTATTCCTCGACAAGAACCACATCTTCGGTCTGATCCCTCCATCGATATTCAACATGTCTTCGCTCGTTTATATTTTCTTATCCTATAACAACCTCTCCATCTCTCTCTCCCCACACAAGTAATGCTCCCTCGGATAGAAGCCATATCAGTTATGAACAACTTGCTTACTGGACACATCCCAACTGACCTTGCCCAATGTTCGACACTTCAACGGATTCACCTCGGTGGAAATAAGTTTACCGGAAGTGTACCCTCCTCATTCGGGAACCTGTCAGAGCTTGTGTATTTGTCCCTGGAATGTAATCAGTTGACCGGAGCCATTCCAGCATCGATAGGCAACCTCACGAAGCTCCAATACCTCTATCTGGGATTTAATCACTTGGAAGGGGAAATTTCCAAGGAGATGGGGAATCTAGTGAATCTCCAAAAGCTTTACTTGTATAATAGTGGTATTGCCGGTTCGATACCAATTTTATTATGCAATGCTTCCAAGATGATCGTTCTCATTGTTTCGGCAAACAATCTCATCGGACCTGTGCCGGCTACAATTGGCAAGTCGATACCATTCCTTCAGAAGTTGCTCATGTTTCATAATGCTCTATCAGGAGGGCTGGATTTCATCGCATCTCTCGCCAACTGTAGGAATCTAAATAAACTTGGAGTGATGGCTAATCAATTTAATGGTGTTCTCCCGGACGCTTACGAAAATCTATCGATGAATCTTCAATATTTTGATGTTTCTAATAACAAAATCAAAGGAATAATCCCTGCAGGACTAGGAAATTTGAGCAACCTGATTTCTTTAGATCTATCGCATAACGAGCTGAGGGGAACGATTCCTACGACACTTTGGAGGCTGAAGAAGCTCCAGGAGATTTATATGGGTTTTAATAGACTTACAAGATCGATACCATCCGATATTGGCCTAATGACAAACTTGGCACTAATATCCTTACCAGAGAACGAATTCTTGGGGCATATACCATATTCGGTAGGTAACATTAGTAGGCTACAAAAGTTTAATTTATCTGTGAACAAGTTATCATGAACCATTCCATTGAGCTTATGGAGCCTAACAGGACTCATAAAATTGTACCTATATCAAAACAGATTTGAGGGCTAACTCCCCCCACAGATAGCAAACTTGAAGGCTATAGATGCTATAGATCTATGGAGTAATCGGCTGTCAGGTAACTTCTCTAGTGCTCTTGGGGAACTCCAAAGTATTACATATTTAGATCTTTCGAATAATTCCTTCCATGGCCAAATTCCTCAGCAGCTCGGTAGATTATTCAATGTGGAATATCTAAATCTTTCGCATAATTTTCTCACTGGTGTCATAACCAAGTCCTTCTCAAACCTACCCTACATTAATAGTTTAGACCTCTCCTTCAACATGTTGGAAGGAGAAATACCAGAGGGAAAAGTATTCTCAAATGTCAGCATCGCATCTTTGATGGAAAATCGAGCACTATGTGGAGCACCTCAATTACAATTTCTACCTTGCCCTGCAAAATTCACAACATCTACTTCAAGTGCGAAACTACGATTGCTCAAATATGTCCTCCCATCTGTAGCTTCTGTTTTGGCGTTTCTCGCTTGCTTCGCTCTGTTCCTAAAAAAAATTTATGGGGAAGAAGGCCAAGGCCTCATCTGAGGAGGAATCACCGTATTGGAATTACCTGTAACACCCAGATTTCTGAAATTGGGGTATTTTTGAAAATTTATTATTTTATTATTTATTAGTGGTACTTTAGTCATAATATGATTTTTTGTGATTTTTAGTTAAGTTAAACCATTTTCTAAGTCATGACTTATGACTTTGTGACTTACTAGCACAACCTTAGTGTAAACCCTAGTTTCTCATAACCTTGAGACTAACCATGATCATGTGAGCCTAGCCATAGGCTTAGAACATCAAATTAGGGCTTTTTAGCCTAAAGGGTATTTTGGTAATTTTCTAGAAATTATTTAGAATTATTTGGATTTATGTATTTTTATTATTATTTAATTGTTGATTAGTGTCATGTTAGTCCCTAACCTAGTTTAGCACTAATCTAGAGGTTAGCAACTAACCTAGAAGACTAATGTTAGATATTAGCTTTATGTATAAATATCTAGTTAGATAAATATCTAGATATTCCTTTTTTTAGATATTTAGAACCTAAATATCTAACCCCTTAGTCAAAGACTTAGTGGCTAAGTTTGCAAGTGGTAGGACACCCTCCCCTACCCCCATGGCAGCCAAGGGCACCCCCTACACTACCCCCCTTCCTATATAATCCCATTAATTTCATTCATGATAAATTCACATGAAATTTATACCTAGAAATTCTATTTCCTACACAAGACCACAACTTGATCATTTTTGATCCAAATCACCTCTAGTTTCTTGCATTGGACTCTCCTACACTAGAGGGTACAAGTTAGGGCCTGCTATTGAGGATTTGAGGGGCTTTGGGCATCACCAAGTGGAAGGACACCCCCCCTCTTTCATTGATTTCCATTAGAAATACACAAATAGGTAAATGCCCTCAAACCATGTTAATTTTGTATTTTCTCTTCATATTTGCATGTATCTAGGTACTAGGGAACTGTAGGTCAAGTTTGGTGAAATTTAGGGTTGGTTTGGTGTCCGTATCGGACACGTATCCATGTTTGAAAACCTGTGTTTGGTGAAATGCCACTTAGGATTAAACCTTGTTATTTTGTAAAACCAATTATATTTTTGGGTAGCCCTAGACATCCTGAATCCAAAACACTAGGACTGAGCATGAAATTGTATTGTGTCCGTATCCAAATTGGACACGAACACACTGTTTAACATCACACTGTGCACAGTTTAATCCCCTGCTACCCGACACTGATTTCTCCACGAATTGGACACGTGGACACGTGCCACTTGGCACAGACCTAGGGGCAATGTTTGACAAGATACCCCTAAAGTCTCGTGTCGAGTCGTGTCGTGTCGAGTGAGAAAACTCACTCGTACTGGTCGAGCACATCCTGTGCACGAGTGCACAGGCCTCACTGACACGACCTTATAACTTAGACCCGACACAACTTGGACACTGGACCATGACACTGACACATACCCCTAGACCTACCCTACCTACTGACACGAGCACGAGACACAATATTGTGTGTGTCGTGTCCACGAGATGCGTGACTCACTGCACGACGCAGTGTAAACAATGTGTATCAGTCGAGAAAACTCGACTGATACGGTGTTTGCGCCGTGTCCTGAGGACACGTGGACACAGTGCAGGGTGTTGGATAGGTACCGTACCCCTAGGCGCACCTTCGTACACGAGCACGAGACAAGGGTGCGTGTGTGTCGTGTCCTAGAGCTAGTTGCACACGTGCACGACACTGTATTTGTGAGTGTGTGCACTGTGTTTACCCGAGTGGAGTTTTTGTGAGTTTGGACACGTTAAACCGTGTCGTGGTGTCGTGTCAGGCACCTAGGACACTAGTGTGAGTGTGGGGCCTCAGTTACCAACCATTCGATTCGAGCCATAGCTCAGTTTAGTGTGGGTAAATGGGTTTACCTAGTTTCGAGTCTACAGTGTCATTATTTCTAGGAATTGGGATATTTCCCAGATTTTAAAAAGTGAATTTCAAACCTATTTTAATATGATTTAATGCATGTATTAGTATGTTTTAGTATATATATACGTAGTATATATGTATGTGTGAGTGTAGGTGAGTTTTGAGGATATTTGGTTGTGTGTATAGGTAGTTGTGTATGTGTTTACATATATATGTATATATGTCACTGTGTGTGTGGGGGGGGGGGGGGGGGGAGTTTTTCCTGTTCCAAGAAATCAGGAACCACCCCCCTCTCCTTCTCTGTCCCTCTCTCTTTCAGTCTCTCTCTCTCTCTTGCACTCTTACTTCTCTCCCTATATATATATATATATATATATATATATATATATATATATATATATATATATATATATATATATATATATATATATATATATATATATATATTATGGGTAAGTTTGTGAATATATAAATATATGTGTATATATATATATATATATATATATATATATATATTTATTAGATCATATATAGTGTTATATATAAATGTGGGTTTTGGTATATATATAGTTGAGGATATATATATATGGGTTTATATATATATATATATGGAATGTATATATATGTATATATGAGGGCTATCTATATATGTATATATATTATATAAATATGTGAGTGCGGGTGATGGTATCATATATAGTATTCCTATATTGATATAGATATGGGTAGTAGATAGACTTGTATACCTATATGGTACTAGCCTATGGAAACCAAGTCATTAGCCTATGGAACCTAGATATACTAGCCTATGGCCTAAGTGATTAGCCTATGGCATTTGGGGCTAACTCAAATTAACCGTAATGACCTAAACACTATAAGTGACCCTTGTTGACTAAGGGTTGACCAAAGTCAACCTTAGGTCAAAGTTGACCTAGTTAACCTAGAATTGACTAGGACTAACCTAAAATGACTAGTTTAACTAGTTTGACCATGTTTGACCTAATTACCTTGCTGACTAGTCTTGTTTGACCAATACCTTAGTTGGTCTGAGTTGACCTAGACTTGACCCAGATTGATCATGTTGACTAGTATTTGACTAATTTGATTGAATGTTGACCAAGAGTTGACTTTAACCTAGATTTGACTAACCTTGACTTGTTTGACCTTGTTTGACTCTATTTGACTTAGTTTGATTTCCTGTAATCTAGTATGACTTCCTGTGACCTAGTTTGACTATTAGAGTTGACCCAGAGTTGACTTTTGACCAGATTGACCTAGAATCATGTAGTATGCATTGTATACTTTATTTTACCATTGTGGATACATTGTGACTTGTATTGCTCTGATTAGGAGCCATACACCTCTCCTCAGATAGTATATCCTCTTCAGACATTCAGTTATCAGGCGAGTACATTCTCTGACCGTTTCATATTTGCCAGGATTTATATTCTTGCTCTAGCTTACTTTACTTGATGCTGACACGATTGTTATCACGGATTGGTACTATATGGATCTTTTCATGAGATGTTATCCCCCTCGGGAGCATCAGGTACTTTTGTCATGTGTGTTTCACTTACATCATGTATCTCATGTTTCTGTTATCATGTATCTTCATGTATCAGCTAGTGTCTCATGTACTCTCATGATCACCGAGCCTCCATGAATCTTCATGAATCACTCACGTATCACCCAATTATGGGCTTATCACGAATCTTAACGTAACCTGAATGGATCCTTGTGTATTGATTGGGGAAACGGGGGAGTAGAAGTGGACATGTGAATAATTCCAAAGTAGTGTAATCATGTGCAAACTCTGTAGTGTAACCATGTATAAATTCTAGCCATTCACATGCCTATCTTGTGCTCTACATTACTAGACACTTACAGTTCTCTATATACAGTAGATATTTCCTTTACAGCTATCTCTTTTGCTACATGTATCTTCCTTCAGCAGTTCCTGTATTTTACTCTATTGCATGCTTTATATTTCCTATCATACTATGCACTGCGTGAGATGTATTGTGCTCGTTCCTGTCCTGACTGGACCTGTTGAAAATATTACAGAGGATGAGGATGAGGCCCTGGTGTCTACCTATTATGGAGCAGGACTAGATGATACTTATGTTGTGGACCCTCAGCAGGATCCACCTTCAGCTGACGATGTTGCCCCTGTAGTCTAGGCTAGTTTAGCTAGACAGTATTTTCTGTATTATCATTTTTGTCTCACATTTTGAGTTGTATTTTGAGACGTTGAGATGTATAGACTCTTAGACTTATTCTGTATATTGGGTCGACATTCTGGATATTATGTTGTACTAGACACTTAGACTTATTCATCTATGATACTGTTCTCTTGAGTTACTATCTATCTATCTGTCTTTCGTTCTTCTACCCTAGATGTGATTGAGATGTATATTATTATGTCACCTCTATTCGGAGAGTATAAACTGTACAGGTACTTTGGTATTGTTAGATGATTGACCTAGGACAGCGTTCTACCGCCGACACTGCGGCGTAGGCTGGACGTACCCACTTCTCGTGCCCTTACTCTAGGGTGCGGGTCGTGACACATTTTTAGTGGTGGCCCATGCAAGTCGAGTTTATGTAGTGGTATTCAAACTAGAGTATCACTACAGCCTGCGATAGGATTTGAGGAATAGGCTTAGAGAGAGTGGATACTCAATCACTGTTATGATACCTTGAGAGATTCCTGGGATGACCCTTGAGAATCTCATTTGAAATTACGATTTAAACTCCTTTTCCCTTGATTGAATTTGATTTTGGAGGATTCACTGTAGAACTTTGAATCCTGGTGTTAGTTGATGATTTTAAAATTCTTGTAGTTGTTGATTTTAATTTCTTTGTGTTAGATTAATATCTTTTATTTTAAGGCACTCAATCACATTTATGAGAAAATTCTTATCTGTTTCTTGCCATCTAATTCTCTTGCTAATTGCTTACCCTTGAAATGAACTGTCCCCTTTATTCTGCATCTTGCTTAAACTTTTTCTACCAAACTATGTGACTGTATCCCAAACCTGACTTACTCGACATTTCCTCAAATCAAGACTTATTGAGACCTTCTAACCTTGACCTTTGATTGATCGAACCCTAACCATAGTCATCTAGTAGCCTATCTATCCCTAAGACTGTGTTCCTAAATTATTTACTGGATTCCTAATTAATTTTATTCCATGGGTTAATTTGATCTTCTTTAACTTTTGCATCAATTATCACGTCTTGAACTCCCACTTTCTATTCTAGATCATTGGACGTCCTTTACCGTGACTTAGATATTCAGAGTATAATACTAGTTGTTACCTTCCAACAAACTTCACATGTAAGACCTAGACTAGCCTACCTTCATGTAGATATTCCATGTCCCACTAAAACCCGTCTCCTTGTACTCTATTTTCTTGACATAATTTTCTGGTCAAATGGCTAAACTATAACCTCTACCATAATACTAAAATAATTCTTATTTCAATTAGAGATCCACTTTGGCTCAATTCTTTCGACCTGGCATGTGATGGTGTTCTGCTAGAACCCTAAAATACTTAACCTTGTACCTTACCTTGAATGCTTGACCCGATTGGTTGAGGATCTTGGACTATGTATCTTCCTTCATCATTTCCACCCTTACTTATATCTTATGCTACAAATTTATCCTTAGTTTTACAAGCTTATCCTTTTTGAGCTTGATCATGATATATTTTATTGGGTGCGCACCCACTAATATTTTATCTAATCAGAATCGGCGCATGATGGTCTGATCAACCTATTGCGTTTGGGTTCGCTTTTTCATATATTAATCTACGTGGATGGAGACATAATTAAACTTGTCCTAGAATCTTATCCGCAACAGCCTTGACAATTCTCCTTGGAATTATTTCATCACCTATGAACCTCGTATTCATATCCAGTTGGATTAAATTTAATCATGACCTGGATCTTCATCATTGGATGCTCGTGCTTATACTTGATTTCATTGATTTCCCATCTTGCCCAATCTCGATTTATCCTAAAATTGATCAACCTAGATCGTGTCAAGACTAAAATCTATTTGTGATTGTTTGTACCTAAATTTTCAATTTTCTTTTTATGGAATGGTAACTTTAATGATTTCTCACTTGTTAATGACCCATTTTCATATAGGATGGTAGACGACCCTATAGCCTTGATGATTGTTGTTCCCTTACCTTCCCAATTAGGACACCTTAGATTGCTTGTACGTTTTGATACCATAGGACAGTATTGATCTAGAATGATTAATGCACCTAGATGAGACCACAGACTGTCCCACTTAAACCTGTCCTTTATACTACTATTTTATCACGATTTTTGGTTCAACTTAGGCCATAGATCTTTCCCACTCTAAATTATGATCATCGTAGGCACGTTACCGTGACTTTTAAATTTGGAGCATATGACTAGTTGTTTTCTCAAAACAAATTTCACATACAGAACCTAGACATGACACTCTATACCCATGACCTTAGTGTCCCACTCTGGCATACCATCGTGTGCTTCATTTGCTTAGTACGATTTTCCTGACCCGAGACTCCATCCTGATTACCCCATGGAGTTACTTTTGACTTCGATTTGAATTAAGGACACCTTATGACCTAAAAACTGTTAGCCAATTTTTGGACAGGACCCATGTAGGCCTCAAAAATGAAAGTCACGCTGAGTTGATCAGAACAAGTCCAAACAGTCACGCTGAGTTGATCAGGACAAAGTCAAAAGTCACGCTCAGTTGATCCAGACAATATAAACAAATCACGCTGGGAGACAGCTCATCATTTGTCAGAGAGTAATTATGACTGACAGCACGACAGTTGAAGAATGTCTCTTTGTATGCCACGTATGCACAGAATTCGAGAGATCATCGTCGTCTATTGCATGATTTTCGAAATCTTCTTCAGCAAGACTCGGCCTTCGTCGAGTTGGCGTACCAAAAATAGTTTCTTGTCATTTAATGCGATTGACAAAGCAATCACTGTCAGAGATTTTGTGTCAGTCGAGACACGCCGAATCAAGACAGCTGACAGTTCTATCTCAAGTCTGCGTGTATTTGTGATCTTCATCTCAAGTTTGCGTGGATTCTGAAGTTTTCTTCCTCAAGTTTGCGTGAATTTTGAAGCTCTTTGCCTCGAGTCTGCGTGGATCCTGAAGCTTCCTGCCCCAAGTTTGCGTGGATTTTGAAGCTTTCTACACCGAGTTTGCGTGGATTTCGTCTTCAACAAGTCTGCATGGATTTCATCAAATTGGAGTACGTGGCAGCCATGCTACTGATCTCTCGCCTGCGTGTCCTGTAACTTGCACACGACTCATGCATGATCGCCATGTGTCCAACAGTTACAGGCCACGTCCAGTAACTGCTCACAGCCTTGCGTATGTTAAATCCTGCATAATTTTTAACTAGGCACAGGCTGTGAAGACAGTTATCTTTTCAGTTATTATTTTTGACTCTATAAATAGAGTTCTTTTTCTCATTCATTGTACAGATACACTGATATCTACTGTCAAAATTTTGAGAGCTTTTCTTCTTCGCATAGTCCAAGGGATAAAGCGATCGTCTTCTAGATCGGATTCCTACAGTTGTAATTTTCCCAGAAACACAACAAATAAAGAGAATTTCTTTATGGAAAACAAATTGGCGACTCTGCTAGAGAAAACTATCTCCTCTTCTGAGATGGCAATAACTCAATGCGACACTTCGTCAGTCGGCTCGACGAAGAAGGTGATGACGATCAAATTCGATCAACTCGCCTATGAAGAAATGCAGCGGGCTAAGGGTGGCAAGCCCACTTCAGCCTCCATCACTACTGCCAAGTCGAAGGGACACTCTGTTTATGTCCCTAAGAATCAGTTGGCAGTCAATGGTGAAGTCTCTGCCACAGTGTCTACTCTTAACACTGGCAAGAACCCCACTGCAAGCACGCACACTCTTGTGCGCTCGAAGATGACAGTAACCAAAAGTCACGCTGACAGTACTGGCTCCTTAGCCAAATCTGTTCCAGCGTGCAAATTCAATTCTAAAAGTCACGCTGATAGTACTGGTTCCTTAGCCAAATCTATTCTAGCGTGCAATTCCACATTCAACAGTCACGCTGACAGTACTGGCTCCTTAGCTAAATCTGTTCCAGCGTGCAAATTCAATCCCAAAAGTCACGCTGATAGTACTGGCTCCTTAGCCAAATCTATTCCAGTGTACAATTCCACATTCAACAGTCACGCTGACAGTACTGACTCCTTAGCCAAATCTGTTTCAGCGTGTAATTCTAAAATCAAAAGTCACGCTAACAGCTCTGGTTCTTTAACCAAGTCTGTTTCAGCGTGTATTTCATCAGAGAGGAATAGCTCCTTAGTTATCTCTTCTTCTTTACCGAGTTCTACTAGAACTGGGGGTGGTCTTCCACACAAAGTCCCTTCAAAAAGGAATAACTCTTTAGTTGTTTCTTCTGCTCCTGTAGTTTTTACTTCAGGAATAGCTTTGATTGACAATCTTGTTAGTCTAAGGGAAGAAGATAGTCCTTTGACTATTCTTCCTTCTGGACATTCTATGTCTCAAAATCTGAATGAGTCTAAGAAGAAACATTCTTCTATGACTTCTTCAAATTGGGCACAGAATCTGTCCATTAAAGAGGGTCTGTTACCAACTCCTAATCAAAGGAGTGGTTCAACTCTTCCTTCTCTGCAAATATCCAGATCAATGGAAGAAAAACTCTATGTTTCCAAAATTAATGTGTTACCTTCCACTGATTTAAGAACAAAACTTAGCACTTCTGGTGTTAAGAAACCATACCAATTGGATATGAAGATAAAAGATCCAGATGCAGAGTATGCAAGAAATTATGTGGCTCATATTAATCACTCTCTGCATAATCAAGAGCCATCAAGACCCAAGAACAGGAAGTATACTCCTCAATCTTCACAAACAGATTTACGAGAACATCTTCAACAGAAGAGAAGGAGTAATTCTATGTCAAAGGAACATGCTGAATGTGACTTCTATCCAAGAGTCATAATTCAGTGCAGATGTCAATCAATGGTTCAAGACCATGGTGATCATGAATGTGACTTCCAGCCAAGAGTCACAATGCAATACAGATGTCAAACTAAATGACAGTCTGTCTTCAATCGAATTCAGTGTGAACCTATGCCTGATGAAGATGAGCCTTTGTTTGCTTCTGTCAACATGACCTCTCGAGATACTGGGGGTAGAACTGATAGTCCAGATGGAGTCTATAGAAACACTAGAGCAAGAGCCCTGGCTTCTAGTCAAAGAAATTTAATCTCTGAAATTGATTCTGAATTCTTGGGAGAATCTAACTTCCCACCTCTTCCTACTGGGGGTAGTTCTCCTCTAAATGACTTTGATGCACGAAGCAGTGATTCAGAGCATACAACATCCACTAATTCATCAATAATTCCTCGTACAGTCACGACATATATGGTGGATGGGAATACTGAATTGAACAATGAACCTTCTTCTTCAGTGACTCCTCAGGACCAAAGAATTGCTTCTTTGGAATAGCAAATGAAGTCTATGGCTGACACTATGAAGTCAATGTATGAACTCATGACAGCTCAGTTACAAAATCGACAGACTGCACCAGATGCCATACCAATTGATACTGATATAAGTCCAGTACAAGTTCCTCCAGCAGTACAATCCAATACTCTTGGACCAGCTCAACCAAATCCTAGTCTCTCTGGAGCTGGGGGTAGTGCTTACAATGTTGTTCCTCCTTCTAACTATTCTCTACAAGCCACAACTCCACAATCTTCTGGAGTTGTCTCTGAAGAATTGAAGAATCTTAAAACTTAATTCGAGGCATTCAAACAGAAGGATGGTTTACAAAGGTTAGGCATCAAGCAACCTTATCCGATAGAATGGAAGCAAGTATCATATCCTCCTAAATACAAGCCTCCTACTATCTCATTCTATGATGGAACCACTTCTCCAAGTCAGTTTATTAATCACTTTGAAGTGATGACTGATCAACTGCAACCAAGTGATGCCCTCCTTACTCGGGTATTTATTGGATGTCTCAAGGGAACAGCTTATGAATGGTATAGAAGTCTCCCAGATGGGTGCATTACCTAATTTGCTGGTTTCAAACAGATGTTTCTTGAAAGGTTCTATGAAGGGCTTAATGATATAACTATGTCTGCTCTTATTAGAATCAAGCAGAAAAATAATGAATCTACAGAGAAATACATTGAACGGTTTCGAAGAGAAGCTCTGAAGATGCCTCTTGGAACTCCTGATGCTGTCACCATTGACACATACAAATCAAACTTGTTGCCAATCATCAGTATGTGGACAGGGTCCACCCAATTTCAAGACTGGCCTTCCTTCATAGTCAGTGCCAAAGCTGCAGAAATCAGTGCTGAAACCTTCAAAGGTTTAGGAGTACAGATGACTCCTAAAGAAACAGGACAATGTGCTAACAATAAAAAATAATGCTCGCAAGGGAAAAGAAACTCTTGAAGTTAATCTTCAGAGCAAAGATGCATCAAATGTTCAAACTTCTGCCTCTACAACTCAACAATCAAGAACACCTCGCCCAAAAAAGAATATTCTTTTGATGACGACGATGTCCTTGGTATCTTTGAATGTCTGCTGAAAGGTAATAAAATACAATTACCTGAAATCAAGAAACCTGATGAAGCTGGAAAGACAGATCATCCCAAATACTGTCCATACCACAGAATGCTGGGTCACACAATTCGTACATGTTATGTACTAAAAGGAAATATCCAAGAAATGATTAAGTCTGGAGCTATCTCTCTTACTCCAAAAGAGAAGATTGTCACTTCTAATGTCGTCTCTATGCAATTTGGAGACTTTCCTCCTCAATTTCTTGAAAGCGGAATTGTTCCTATTTCCAAGGCAACTCTTAAAATAGTGAATATTCCTCCTCCACAGTCTGAAGGATTAGCACCAATCACTTTGGAGACTGGAGAAATCATGTGGATTCATCCTGATCTAGTAGCAAGACTTTGAATCTCCTTCTCCTCAAAAGACTACTTCTCGAAAGTCCAAGAAGGCTGGAAAGATCAAGTCATGTCATATGACTTCTCTTGGGTCTACCTCTGACACAGAGCCAAAAGAAAAAGAAGAAGCACTTGCTAGTGCTACTCGAACAGGGAAACCTTATCTTAAGGATTATTCTAAGAATCCTGAGGATCCTACTGATATCCCTCCAGCTGCTAAAGATGCTCCTAATGTTCCTCCTGAAGAAGATTCATCTACTACACCTGTTCCTTCAACTACACCAGTTGAACCTGTTCCTCCCAAGCCTACAACTCTGGAGAAAGGCAAACAACAGGCTCAGTTTGATAAACCAATCAAGAAGTCTCCTCCTCTTGGACTTCAGAAGCCTTACAACTTTGACATTTTGGCTCAACTTGCTAATACTCCAGCTAGAATATCCCTCTTTGAACTTCTACGTCTTTCTAAATAAACTCGGGAGACGTTAAGTGAAGCACTTCTACAAGCTGACTCTTGTCTTGCACAGTTGAAGAAACCAGATGCGGAACCTGCCACTTGCTTACATTGCAACAGTGTACTGGAGATTATCCCAAATATCACCTTTACACAAGATGACATGCTACTGGAGGATAATCGACATGACCGACCTCTCTACTACACTGGTTATATCGATACGATGAAGATAGATCGTATCCTCATTGACCCAGGGTCTGCTATAAGCATAATGCCAAAGAGTTTGTTGGATGAACTAAAAATCCCTCTTCACAAGCTCTCCAAGACGGTTACTACTATCTTGGGATTCAATCAAAGCCGAAGTGAGCCTTTGGGAAAGATTCATCTGAAGCTTCAGATCGGCGATTTCAGATCTAAAGTCACTTTCTATGTGATCGAGATCGTGGGATCCTATAATCTTCTTCTGGGGAGGCCCTTTCTTCATGAAAATAATGTGGTGCCCTCTACTCTTCATCAATATTTTAAATACATTGATAGCAATGGAAGAGTACAAAAAGAAGTTGCTGATATAAATCCCTTTCATGGGGTTGAAGCTTATTTCAATGATTCCCGAATGTACAAAGAAGAGTATACAAGGGTCATACAAGCTATGGAGAAAGAAGATGCACAAAATAAGACTTTAATAATCCCTATTAAAGGTCGAACTACTCAGCAACAATCTCCCAAACTCTCTGGAGAAGATTCTTTCATCATTCCAGTGAGTGGACGGATCTCTCCGTTACCTCAGTTGTCTACTCAAAATACACTGATCATTCCTGTCAGTGAGCGTACTACAGTTCCTGTATCTTTACAGGATACTCTGCTAATTCCAGTTGGAGGGCGGACTACTCTTCCATCTCAAGCTTCAAGGAAGCTCACCTCTTCTGAGCCATTTGTTATCGATCTTAATCGAAACAAAGCTTCTTTTTCTTCTCCCCCTTTAGTCATTGATTTGGCTAAAATCTCTAAGGCTCAGCCTTCTTCCAATGTAAATATTGCTGCTTTTATATTTAATGAAAAGTCTCCACCTTTACAATACGTTGATGTGTGTAATTATGTTCATAGTTATTTACATCTGTTAGATGACTTGAACACAATAACCATAGGAGTTGTACAGACTGTTCATACAGATGTATCTTTAGAACCTGTACAATCTTCATACTTTCTAGTTCCCAGCAGAAAGCCAGTAGATATTCCAATATTCTTTTACAAAGGGCCCCAAAGTCCTTCTGATTTAGAAGATGATGACAAAAATGATGATACTGGAAGATTACAACTACGTCGTTATAGTCAGCAATCTAGAGACATCATCAAAAATATGGGCTATGACTTCAGGACTGGCCTCAATGATGGAAAAGGAAGAAAAATGCCTGTTCGGATTCCTTCTTTGAAATATGGAAGGACGAAATGCGGATTGGGCTATACTGCTCCTACTCCTTTCATAAATATTGTCCATGAAGATCCCGAATCTGATGAAGATAAGAGATCTGATTCTTCTAGTACTACTTCTTGGGATTCTGATACAAGTATCGGTGACTTCTACTGCAATATTCTGTCTTCCAACATCGTTTCTATTGACTGTTCTGAAGAAAGTGATGAAGACGAAGAAGAATTTGAAATCTCACCTGAATCAGAACAATGGGCCCAAAGGTTAGATAATCAATGGGAATTCCGATTTGAGCAAAAAGAACCTCCGACTGAAGATAAACTTGTTCAAATAGATGTTGGTGAAGAGGGATCCCCCAAACCAATATTCATCAGTGAAAGTCTTTCAGAAGCTGATAAACAAGACATGATCAAGCTCATTCGTGATTACATCGATGTCTTTGCTTGGAGTTATAAAGATATGCCAGGGCTTGATCCTCAAATCGCAACTCACAAACTCAATATCTTGCCGAATACAAAACCGGTCAAACAACAACAGCGATGATTTCGTCCAGATATTATGGATGCAATTGAAGCTGAAGTCAATAAACTCATTACCTCCGGGTTTATTAGAGAGGAACAACATCCCGATTGGGTGGCTAATATTGTTTCTGTTCTTAAAAAGACTGGCAAGATCAGAGTATGCATAGACTTCCGCGATCTCAATACGGCATGTCCTAAAGACGAATTCTCTCTACCAATCACTGATGTCATGGTTGATAATACCTGTAGATTTGAACGAATGTCATTCATGGACGGGTATTCTGGGTACAATCAGATCAAAATGTTTCCAAATGATGAGAAGCACACTTCTTTCAGAACGCCGATTGGTACATACTGTTATACAGTTATGCCATTCGGTCTCAAGAATGCAGGAGCAACTTATCAACGAGCTATGAGCACTATATTCCGTAAACATTTGTGGAAAACAGTCGAATGATATGTTGATGATACTGCAGTCAAAAGTCGACAAAATGAGGATCATATCCAAGATTTGAAGACTATTTTTGATCTAATGCGTAAGCATCAATTAAAGATGAACCCTACTAAGTCCTTCTTAGGCGTCTCTAGTGGTAAATTTCTCGACTTCGTCATTACCTCTAAAGGTATACACGTGGATCCCGAGAAGATCAAAGCCATCCAAGAGATGCGTCCTCCACGCACCTTAAAAGAGCTACGAGGATTTCAAGGAAGAATCACTTATATCAGAAGATTCATCTCTAATTTATCAGGACGTTGCAGACCATTCAACAAACTTATGAAAAAAGGTGTCTCTTTTGTCTGGAATGATGAATGTCAGAAAGCATTCGATGATATAAAATAATATCTGATGAGCCCACCAGTATTGGTACCTCCCGTCTCAGGAATACCGTTCCTCCTCTATACTCAAGCAATGAGTCATTCATTGGGTGCATTACTCGCTCAAAAGAATCAAAATGGCCATGAACAAGCCATTTATTATCTCAGTCGTACTATAACCGGAGCTGAACCTCGATATTCACCGATCGAAAAAGAATGTCTAGCCTTGATGTTTGCTGTCCAAAAGACACGTCATTATATCATTGGCCAGACTATTCATGTCATCTCCAGGATCAATCCTATACGGATCATGATGAAGAAACCCAGTATTTTGAATTCTCGATTGGCTAACTGGAGAATCCTACTTGCTCAGTATGACATGCACTATATTCCTCAGAAATCAGTCAAAGGACAAGCTTTAGCTGATTTTCTGGCTGCTCACTCAATTCCAAAAAATTTAAAACTCTATGATGAAATCCCAGATGAAGTCCTAGATTCAAATCAAATTGCTGAAGAAGATCCTACTTGGCGTCTATTCTTTGATGGAGCATCAAGAATTGGTCCTAATGGTGATATTATCGCTGGAGTTGGAATTGTTCTTGTATCGCCAGAAGGTCTTGCTATCCAAAGAGCTTATTCTCTTGATCAGCCATGTTCAAACAATATAGCTGAGTATAATGCACTACTTATTGGTCTTCAACTCGCTAAAGATCTGAATATTCAACATTTGGAGGCGTATGGAGACTCTAAACTCATTGTCAATCAGATCAGGGGTACTTATGAAGTTCGTCATCAAGATCTGGTCTCTTATCATAGAGCAGCTATATCTATGGCTTCTTCGTTTGAAGAATTCTTCATTGAACATGTTAGGCGAGCATGTAACACAGAAGCTGATGCTCTTGCTAATCTTGCGGCGGTGCTGGCTATTCCAATCAGACGACAACAAATGATTGTTGTTCATAATCGAGAATTATTTCATCTTGAAAATAACTTGACTCTAGGACTTCCAGTTGACATTGAAGAATCAACATCTCATGACGTCAACATAACAAGAGGATTTGGATTCAGTCGTAAATCGATGTCATCTTCATCTGATTCTAGCATGGAATTTATCTTCAGTAACTTGACCGAGAATCATAATACGGATAAAGATTGGAGACTTCCTTTCTTAGATTTCGTATTGTATGATATTCTTCCGGATGATCCGAGTGAGGCAGCATCTATCAGACGACGATCACTCAGATTCTACTACAATCATACAACAAAGACCTTATATCGTCGAGCTTATGATGGTTTACTTCTTCGATGTGTTGCTGGTGACGAGGCTCAACAAATTATCCGTGAAGCACATGATGAAATCTGTGGAGCGCATCAGCCAGGACCAAAACTTCAAGACCGTATTCGACGTATGGATTATTATTGGCCCACTATAGTATCTGATGCCATCGAATATGCAAAGAAGTGTAAAGATTGTCAAATCCATGCAGATTTTATTCATCAACCCTCGGAATTTCTACATCCGACGGCACCATCATGGCCCTTCGAAGCTTGGGGTATGGACATTGTCGGTCCGATCAATCCGCCGTCATCTAAAGGTCATCGGTTTATTCTTGTAATAACTGATTACTTCTCCAAATGGGCCGAAGCTATTCCTTTATCTGAAGTTAAGACGTCCAATGTTATCAGCTTTATTAAGCACCACGTCATCTACATATTTGGTGTTCCTCGACGCATTATTCATGATAATGGACCACAGTTCGTCAGTCAGAAATTTACTCGATTCTGTGACGATCACCGGATCAACAATGTGGCTTCTACCACATATAATCCGGCAGCTAACGGATTAGCAGAAGCTTTCAACAAGACTATCATCAAACTCCTAAAGAAGTTTGTCTCCACTAACAAACGTAATTGGAGTGACAAGCTCGGTGAATGTTTATGGGCTTATCGCACTACAGTTCGTAATGCTACCAAATGTACACCTTTCTCTCTGGTGTATGGTTGCGAAGCTGTTCTTCCATTAGAGATTCAAATTCCTTCTTTAAGGATAGCAATCGCTTATGAACTCACTGCTGAAAATAACGATCGTCTTCGACTTCAGGAATTAGAAGCTCTTGATGAAAAGCGATTATCTGCTCAACAGAATATTGAATTCTATCAAGCTAGAATTTCAAGAGCTTTTAATAAGAAAGTCAGAGTTCGATCGTATCAAAAAGGAGAACTTGTTCTAACAGTCAGACGTCCTATGACTATGACTCATATGAGTAAGGACAAATTTGACGCAAAGTGGGAAGGTCCCTATATTGTGAGCAGAGTTTTCTCAAATAGAGCTTATCAACTCTCAGAATTGGATGGTCGAAAAGTTTTGATGCCTATTAATGGCAAATTTCTTAAGAAGTACTATGTATAAATATAAATACTTGTAATCATCAGGCAAATGCATGTTTAGAAATAAATATTTTATTTTATTTTTATCATGAATGATGGTACATGATATTAAGGAAGATCACTATCATCCTTCTCTACATTTGGACGTGGGCCACTACCGTCCTTCTCAAAGACATGATCAGCAAAAGTGCCGAGAACTTCATTGCTGGAACCCACGAGGAACTTGCAAGCAGCCATCCTCATGGCTTCTTCTTCAGTCCTTCCTGGTTCGAGCAAGAAGTCCAGAATGTCCCTTGGTGGCTTGGGTGCAGACGAACCTTCGCCTGCTTCCGTCTTCTTCGATTGAACTGGATCAGCAGGGTGTTCTTCAGTGCCTTTCTGAACCTTTGAGGTAGTCTCAGTCTTTTTGGATGCTTCTCCAGATGACATTTTTATGTTGAGGAGTAGAAGTATTCGTTTTTGTCAGATTTTTGCTATATTTATAGGCAGAAGTTCCTCAAATAGTGAAGCGTTACATTCATTCGACGTTTCACATATTCATTAATGCTTGACGGTTCATCCGTTTATTTCTCACATTCATCAGACGGTTCGCCCGTTCATTAATACTTGACGGTTCATCCGTTCATTTATTACATTCATTCGACAGTTCATCCATTCATTATTTCCTAACGGTTCGTCCGTTCATAATCTTCTATCAATTCATTAGGTGAGGATTCGTTATTTATCATGTTTTCATAACCTCTGAATCAATTCCGAATCTACTTACTCATTTGTCATGTTTTGACCTATGCATAGAAATCAATCTATTTTCTTTTGAGTTCCTATATATTATCACGTCCATAATATCTCTGATAATATCATATACTCTAAAACAGAAAAGATGATTTTATTATCTATCATGTCCACAATTCATCCACAAATACAAATTATTGAGCATAGAAGAATTGTCATTTCCATTCTCATTTCACCATAAAAAGCCTATTACATTTTCTTAGACTTTCTTACAAATCATAATGGAAATCTATTACAATCTTGGATTTTCATTCTACACCACAACAATAACCTAATAGAGATCTATCTTCTTTGGATCTTCTCCGTCGGACCTTCTCCGTCAGGTTCGTTGTTGGTGGCAATTCCTGACTATCTGGGTCCCAGTCACGACCAGATCAGCAGGAATCAAACTCTGGTCTCCTCTCTCAGACAAGAGGACAACCACAGAGTATGGCAGCCCGAAGTAGTGGTGCTACCAATACAATTGGTGGATTGAGGGTAACCTCTCAAGGAAGATAGGAATGTATTCCACATTGGGATACAATTTCTAGTTCTGCCTTGAAAGGAACTCTACTACCCGATTTCTCGGTAGTAGACTTGACTCCACCATCCAACTCTCGTGTATAAAGGCTCTTCCTACCATCTGAGGAAGACCCTTCTATCCCACGAAGAGTTCTGAGTTGTCTGATTTACGCGTCAAAAGCGTATGAGCTCCCTGATGTAGATGTCAGCAGGATATTCTCCACAGCATCCACATCCCCAATGCCAGTTCTGAAGAAAATTTTCATCCAAGTTTCTGCAGAAAGCATTAAGAAGAAAAAGATTAGATCAACAGAAATCATTCAGCGTGCATTTATCAAACAAATACAGGCGTGTATTGTTCAAATCAGAAATCAAAAACGAAAAGTCTATCTTCAACAGCAACAAAATATTACGCGTACTACGCTGACTTACCTTCAAGTTTGGTGCTAAGGATTGGCAAACTCATGTTTGATACAGTGCACAGAAGTTGAACATTAGAAAACATTGCTTTCCTGTTTGAGAGTGAAATCTCCCAAAAATTCATTCTCAGAGAAGAAGAAGAAGAATGGGGGATGAGTATCTGTGAAACTCTTCTATCTATTTAAAGGGCAAAGTACAAGTCTATTCTTGGAAAAGATCCGCATAAATAGCGCTCGTAAACTGTAGAATGAGTGTCACGTGTGCTTTGGAAAACAGTGCAACATTGGAAACAGTCAAAGAGTGTTGATTAATATTTTTCATTAAGGCACACAGATCAAACACAAAAGTTGTACTTCATTTCTTAAGACAGGCACTGATGGCCTTACAAAAGACAAAACAAAAAGTGCAACAAAAGCATAAAAGTCACGCTCTATTTCCCAAAGCGACTGAGCTTGGTGCCTAGTTCTTCTATGCTCCTAACTCCCAGACGGTGCAACAGAGCTTTAAACATTTCACGCTGCTCTATAAGGCTGCGCCCATCAGAAGAGTACGAGCCATCCAAGCCAAAATAGCTCAAGAAATTCTTGGCTAGTTGCAAGGGATCATCTTTGAGCTCGAAGACAAGGGGCTCTGGCTCTTCACCCCCAAAAGTGGGGTCACCATGGGAATAAAAGCCCAACTTGCGTGCTTCTTCCTCAGCTTTCTCCTTTGGTGTCATATTGACGTAAGATGAAGATTAAAAATGAAACTTCTTCCGGTTTATATAACAGAGTTTTGCCGGCGGTTCATATTCCACCATAAATTGGATACAATCAGTCTCGGAGAACGAAGAGTCATCATGACATTAAATAAGTTTATTTGGATGTTTTCAAAGAACTTCGAAGTCTTTTCGACTTTCGAAAAATTTGAAGTCATCTTAGCGTGACTAAATCCATTTTATCATCTCTATTTTCAAAGTATTTCGAAATAATTTATCATTTTTCGAAAAATTTGAAGGGGGTTTTGTAGGCCTTAAAAATGAAAGTCACGCTAAGTTGATCAGAACAAGTCCAAACAGTCACGCTGAGTTGATTAGGATAAAGTCAAAAGTCACGCTCAGTTGATCCAGACAATATAAACAAATCACGCTGGAAGACAGCTCATCATTTGTCAGAGAGTAATTATGACTGACAGCACGACAGTTGAAGAATGTCTCTTTGTATGCCACGTATGCACAGAATTCGAGAGATCATCGCCGTTTATTGCGTGATTTTCGAAATCTTCTTCAGCAAGACTCAGCCTTCGTCGAGTTGGCGTACCAAAAAGGGTTTCTTGTCATTTAATACGACTGATAAAGCAATCACTGTCAGAGATTTTGTGTCAGTCGAGACACGCTGAATCAAGAAAGCTGGCAGTTCTATCTCAAGTCTGCATG